>JAOEHI010049367.1:0-20239 GCA_025447815.1 Percopsis transmontana | reverse complement strand
GCTATATGCGAAGCTAACGTATTTCTCCCTTGTGGCCACATTGTAATTATTGCATTGCATTGTTGTTTGTTTGTTATCAAATATGTTTCTTGATTCAGCACTTCAAAGCACGGACTGGCCTCAAGTTTGTATATGGTTAAATAATTACCATCAGTAGGAAATGTCTTACATTTCTACATTTAGAATCGCAATCTTCATGTTTACAGTTTTGCGTTGCAGCCCGGACATTAAAAGAAACCACAAGAAAAAAAATGTAAATTCCCCCCTATACCCAAAGGGCAAAGACTAGCAAAATTTTTACGAGATTATTTTACCGTCCTACCTATTAGTAAAGTAGGGGCTGCGTTGGGTTGAACAGTGATTTTACCAAGTGAACGTCAGGGAGTTTTGTGAATTGGAAATAAGTAGGCATCACCAACAACAAAGTGAATGTAGACACATGAAAATCAAAAAGGGGAAGATTAAAGTATGCGTGGTTGAATTCAGTTGAGCTACAAAACACAATACCCATTTTTGGGTACTGTGTCTATTTTTTATGGTTATGATGCCTCCAAACCAATCAAATCATATTTTATTTGGCAATAGTAATTAAGTAAAACAAAACAGGCCAATCCTTTCTTTCAGTGTAGTTACCTGGAGATGTTCATGTGTAATGCATGGGCATGAGCAAGCTGGTTCACCTTCATTCAAAGTCAAAGTGATTGAACTTAGATCTCTATGAAGCAGAATTTCCCTAAGATAATATGATCACAAGGTCTATGTGATGTTATCTTTGAAAGGTTTAAGAGAGATATATAAAGACCTTAACGTTGGCTACACATTCCCACTGGGGTACCATTAAATATTCATGTGAAATATCGGGTTATGGTTGGGTTAAGGAGCATACAGTATAAGATCATAATCAAGAAGTGGAGGAAATGGTAACAGCCAGAAGACTCTCTACATTAAACCACTCATTCAAGATAGATCGCTAGGCGTGGAGATAGCTCATCGAGAAAGCTTGCAAGAGGCCCTTCAGGATTCTATCAATAGCATCTAGCTACTTGTGAGCAACATCCATTTATAGTATGTTGACCACATTTTCTGGTCATAAATCCAAAAGGTAAGTTTGCCACCTCAAAATCATAGCACCAGCTGTTATAGTTGTGTTAACACTATGGGCTCTATCTCTTTAATGGGAATCAGTCAGTGGTCCGGATATGGATAAATAAATAACACCAGATAAGATATTTTGGGGCAACAAATCCATTTCCGTCTGTCGAAGGCTCAAGTTAAACAGGAATTTCCTTTTTCAACATGACAGCGACACCAAGAACTCGCCTAAATCAACTAAGGGTGGCTTAGGATATGATATAATAATAATAATACGGACATTCTAAAACAAAACACTAAAGAAATGCCAGTTTGTAAAAGAAAAAAGGATTTACCTAGCCTGAGCTCCTCACGGTGGGCATTTTAGATTTGGGAAGGACCTCCGGCTGTGCTTCATCTCATAGCTGATCAAAAGGTCTAACATGTAGCTAGGGGCCAGACACTGTTGTGCCTTAAAGGTCAATAGAACCTATTTTAAACCTGACAGCCATGCTAAGGCGAAGAAGCTAAGATCGTTATTATATATACATAATAATGTGTTATGTTTGTCTGGTACCAGTTAGTAATCTGGCTGCTGAATGTAAGATGAGCTGACAAACACATTTGTCATGGGGCTACCCATGCCTTCATTTAAGCCAGTGGTGGCATTTGTCTTAGCCTGCTAAGCTAACCTTAGCATGTGGGCTAGCATCAATGGATGCATGGCTTGTAATTTCATGTAATTTCAGTTAATTTAAGTACCAGTCAAAAGTGTAGAAATCATGATTTGAATAATGTAACACACAGGCAATTTCAAGTCATTTATTTTAGCATTATTGGAGTTACCCAAGGTCATCCAAATGTTTGCACGTTTCATTCACCTGTTCTGATCTCCAAGCAGGGATCTGGGTCCAAGTGGCAAACAGGAAGTGACGGAGTCTGGAGTATATATAGAGGGAAAGACCTGGACTGGTCCAAGTATGAGCCAGTACAGGGGGGTGTACTAGAGTATCTAAAGTTGCTGTTTTGAGAAGGTTACATGTTCAGCATGTAACCTTTAATATCAGGTTTTATAGTTGATGTATTGTGTACTGATGTAGCCAGAAATGTTTGGGTATTTGGAGGTAACATAATGGTATTAATTGATTCCCAATTAACTTTGGTTTGTCTTGTAGGAGGGGCTTCCGGTATTAAGGAAGGAGGTAGAGGCGCCTCGGGGCAGAACAGTTTTGGCTTGGAAGGGCACCTGTGCCAGAGCCCAATTGTCTGGGTCTGATATACTTGTAGTTTAATATTAGTTCATGATAATGAGTTGAATAGTTTGTATTTCGTTTTTTTTGTGGTTTGTTTTTTTTCCCTTCGATATATTTTTGTAATAATGCACCCTTGCACTACTGCACTTTCTGGTCTGGTGAACAAATAAATGGAAGAACCAGATGAAGTCCTCCTGAGTCCATGTCTCCTCCTTCCACCATGGGGCTAAACCTTAAAACATTAATTTGTATAAAGTTTAGTTTCAGGGATTTCAAAGATCAATGCAAAATCGGGTGATTTACTTGTGCATGCCATTTAAAATGTGGCAAAAATAATAATTGTGGCACATTGACAGTAAAAGTCGCAAGAAGAAACACAGTTATGGAGCGGGATAATCTTTACTGCACCGTGCATGCACCTCCTTTGACATGCCATAAGAGAAGATAACAAAACAGCATTGTTGGCCGAGAAAAGTCATTCTTTATGTGTTTGAAGAAATCAAGGATGGAATGAGGACCAAAACAAAAAAGAACGACATTTATGCACAGCCTAAACTTCTAACCACCTCATTTACTTGTATCTACCAAGTGACGGTGGCAGTTTCTCAGGGAAAACAAACCTTCCTTTTTTCCAAGTGCATTGCCTGGGGTGTGTTGTTTTGTGCAGAATCACGACATGTACAAAGGGCTTTGGCACCCGCTAAACAGTTTTCCCCTGAAAATAACAGTTTCAACAGGAAGTTTCACAGACTAGCTCATTTGCATTATACACCTTCAAATGCTGCAATCATGGGTCCTCGAGGCTCAAAGCTTCAAGTGGCCCCACACCTTATTTTCCACGGGATGCTTACTAATAGCATGTAAAGAAGGAAGAGAATCGGATGATTCTAGGCTGGTAATTTTGGAAACCTGCAGTTGTGGAGTCTGGGTCTAGAGTAGGCTAATATATGGCCAGGAAGCTATTTATAAAAAAAAAAAGTGTCAATAACCTCTTTAATACGTTTAGTTGGCAGGGTTGTGCAAGTGGATGACTGCATACGAGTTTGGGATGGAAGTGAGATACTGTAGGGGAAAAAAACGATTTTGGCAGAAATAACAGTGATGGCAATAGCCTATTTTAACAGTTGTGACCTTTTCAGGAAAAGGTTTATATTCTTGACCGGAGAAATGGATTGGCATGCCATCCAGGGTCCCCAGCCTCAAGGGCCAGCTCCTGGTAAGGTACTAATGACAAAGTTGATTACAATCAATAGAGCTCTATATAGATACGTCCAGTTTTAGAAAAAAAAAATTGAATTCTTGTTCATGTTGACGTTAAAGTTCATGTTGTCATTTAGCTACAACTGGGATTTTATTTTTCATTTTAATACAACTAAGAAAATACCACAGCAGAAGCAAGTATAGATGGTAGCTCCCAAGATATGACAATGACAAATAATAAAAGAGTGACTTGCTGAGAAGGCATCTTTGAATGTGGGTTAATTTGCATTCTGCAAGTTTCGCCGGACGTGACAGCAGCACTGTAGCAGACATTTTCAAAGCTAACTAGCATCTAAAGTGAATGACGACAGGTTAGTCAAAGATAGATGTATCATTACCTGACTAATTTGCTCACAAAATGTAATTTACTTAGAGGGAGAAAGTGTTAGCTGTCACTACGGGCCTCCTATAACAACCTGTGAGTCAAAACAGGCTGTACCCAAATTTTTGGATACGGCTGTACATTCCTGAGAGTCCTTCAGACACTTAGAGACTCTGCAATAATTGAGTTGTGTGATCGAGTGCTAAACTTGAATTGCCAGTCTGAACAATGAGCTACAGCTGCCAAGATATGTGGCAGCTGTTTCTCCCATCATTATAATACCAAACAATTACAAACAGCTGGGCTAATCAACAAACTAATAGAAGAGATGGAAATGATTCCAGTGTCCCAAAACGAGGAGAAAAATACTTTTGTGAGGCAATGCGCTACTGGGAGATCCTGGAATCAGCCATCAGTCAAAATGGGGCCCAGAGAGATAAGTTGACAGATGCATTCATTATAGTCAGCGCAACTGGGGGTGGGCGGTGGGGTTGAACACATGGCTCATCTCCAGCAACTTTGCTGGGGTGACTATCTAGAGAATACTAATTACAGTTTTGTATGATTGCTTTGGCTTAATTTAACACAACCATGTATCAGTGTGAAAGACACCTAATGAAAATGCAATAATGCTAACACATAATGCTAACACATAATGCTAACAAATAATGCTAACAAATGCTAACACAACATGCATATTATGTTATTTGTTAATCACTACTATTTAATGACTAATTATGAGGACTTGTATGACTGCAGTGACTTTTATTGTAAAATGCACAAAGGGTTACCTTTTACAGTTGAATGTATGAGTGTTAATGCGAGGATAAACCATTTGGATGATATTACCTAATTAAATGATGTTTTTATCTCGCATGGGAGTCTCAAATTAGCATTTTGTAAATGGTTTGCACAAAAGCAATCATTGAAAAAAAATAACTAAAAACCTTGTAAATCAAGTGGATACATATTTACTCACTTTTAGGGGCCTTCCCCTCCATTACTGTTTCTGCTTTTCATAGTTAAAAGGTTGCCCCTAAATTATATAGTGTGAATGCCCCACTTTCCACCCTTCTTCCACTCCAAATCTGTCATATCCCTGCCAAATACAGCTTTCACGTCATTTTTGATATAGTTGAAGGTCTTTATATGTGTTGCACCTGTCATAGTTGACCATGGTAATATATTTCAGTGACACAATACAGTTACTGTTACGTCCCATAGTGTTATGGTAGTTGTATAGGGTGTGTGTGTTTGTCTATCCTCACACCCCACAGATCCACCTGGCTGATTGGCTGCCTGGATACCACCTGAATTCAAGTCCAATCAGGTTCCTGGTTGCCCATAATTGGTCTAGGAGTCCTGGGAAACAAGCTCCAATCAAGACACACTGGACACTATTTGAGCTGAAGACTCTCCTTTGTTTAGCTCTCTCCCAAATTGTCTGGCGCTGTGTATGCTGCTCTGTTGCTCCATGAGCTTTTGGATGCATAACTGTACACTGATCAGCCATAACAATATGACCACTGACAGGTGAAGTGAATAACACTGATAATCTTGTTATCATGGCACCTGTCGGTGGGTGGGATATATTAGGCGAAAGAAGCAGAAAAAATGCATAATGCGGCAAGCGTAAGGATTTGATAGACTTTGACAAAGGCCAAATTGTGATGGCTAGACGACCGGGTCAGAGCATCTCCAAAACTGGGGTGGGGTGTTCCCGGTCTGCAGTGGTCAGTACCTATCAAAAGTGGTCCAAGGAAGGAAAAGCGGTGAACCAGGGTCATGGGCGGCCAAGGCTCATTGATGCACGTGGGGAGCGAAGGCTGGCCCGTGTGGTCCGGTCTAACAGACAAGCTACTGTAGCTTAAATTGCTGAAAAAGTTGATGCTGGTTCTGATAGAAATGTGTCAGAACTAACAGTGCATCGCAGTTTGAATGACCCTTTATTATCCGCAGGTCAAGCTGCGTACCTTGCACATCAGCCTCTGGCAGGACACTGCTCACTACCTCTCCCTCTAATTCTACTGCCTCCTCTGGCAAAACTAACACCTCCATCTCCACTAGTTTGGCTAAAACCATGGCCTTAAGGTCAATTTATAGGCATATATAGCCCAGCAGTAGTTGAGAAACCAGTGTGTTACAAATACAATTAGGTCATATAGTGAACGCTTTTATCCAGAGCAACTTACAATGTAGTATGTAAGTTTTACAAGAAGCAGATAGGGGTTAGGCATCTTGCATACAGGTAGATCTTCCGGCTGTGAGTCCAACACCCAGACCACTAGACTATCCTACCCCCTACAGCACAAGTCTTTCACTAGCCTTATTCCAGTATCAATATCTGACAATGGTGCTGGAAAGAAGTTTCTTGGTGGCTGCTGTGCTTTACAAAGCTGTGTATTTTTTATGTTGAGATTCAAACCGTCTACATGTTTACAGTACATCTGGTCTCAGAGAGCAGTAGGATTTTTCCGTTTGAGCAGTCTACCATGCCTTTCTTTCCCTGGTCCTCAAAGAAAACCTTTTTTTGTTTAATCTAAATATTGCAGTGGAGCGTGCTTTGATATTTTAAATCGTCTCAGGTTGCTGTTCTGAATTGAATAAGTTTCTTTATACAAATCACATTGGGGGGGGGGGAAGCAGACTATTATGCTACCTTTTCATCAATCTATCTTAGGTACTGTAATTACTTCTGACATGCACGCTAACTGGAAAGTAATGCAATTTGCGGGCAAGCAGGAAGTATTCTCCTGCTGGATCTGGGATACAGCTCTTTGCCGAGCTCTGCCTCTAATCAGCCGTTTGAATTGCTTAGCCTTCTATCTTAAAGAGGGAGTACTTGGGCATTAGGCTGAAAGCAAGAGTGGGCCTCTCTCCAGGGCACAAGACCCTGTTTATTCATTCCGGCCTGTTAATGCATTTATGCAGAACATTAATGTAGGGGCGGATGGCCTAGCTTGGTGCATGGGCTACCAAACCCCCTGGGGGATCCTAAGGAACACAGCACACCCATAGCAGAGAGGCTGATCTGGCCGCAAGCCAGGCTGGCGTGAGCGGTGTTACCACTGGACACGTCCCATGGGAAGTAGAGGTCAAGAGTGATTAAGAAATCAAACTAAAATACCTTTCTTGATCCAGACATCTCAACTGCACATGCAATCATACACAGTTATGTAATCGGTATTTTGCATTATGTATGTTTTAGTATTGTGAGTGCGGTTTTACATGGTGTCTTTACTCTTGCCTACATGAACTAATTACAGTTACTATTTTGTTTTTCTTTGACAATATGCAGGTCTATACTGTATGGACATAAACTGATTCAATAGATGCTTATGCATACAGATAAATACATTACATTACATGCATTCATGTTCAATTTTTGCCGTTTCTAATTTTAATTTTAGTGTTCAATGTAGGAAGTAACATTTAGTTTGAATTAGGTAGTGCACTATTTTAGATTCAGTATTTAAATAAACATATATACTGCAATTTTGAAATAGAAGACAATTAAGAATGAATGTTATAGATATAATATTATAAATGTATAAATAATTTAGTCAAATCAAATAATGGCTATTACACTATTGTTTATCGACTAAACATTTTACATTTACATTTAAGCATTTAGCAGACGCTTTTATCCAAAGCGACTTACAATTAGTAGCCTACATTTGTTAACAGCATTATGTAATAAGTTTACTTTACCTCTGAAGTAAGTATTTTATTATTTTAAAATGTTTTTTGTCAATAAACAATAATTAACCATATTTTTATTTCAAACTACCCTTAACTTCTGCACTTGACTTGAACACAAACTTTCTACATAATTAATTAATGCAAAGCTATAAGCAAAATAACCTTGAACCTGATCTGCATTGTGTGTGTGTGTGTGTGTGTGTCAAATTTATTAATTATCCAGTCACGTTAAGGTTGTAATGTCAAGTAATGTTAAAGAGAGTGGGTCTGACTGAAATAAACAGAAAACTTTTAGCAAGTTAAAATTTTCTATAAATCACTTGACGGTACCATAAAACCAAGAAGGCACATCATTCCTGTTTAATTTAATGCTTTGATAGATAATGAAAAATATGTTTAAGTATATCCCTACACTTGGATCAGCAGAGATCTTCCTATTAGTTATGACTGTGGAAATGTGTGTGTGTTTCAATTTTACTTTAAAAAACGCTGATCCGCAGCAGGTTTTCGATGTTTGTTGCTTCAAGTTAAGCAGCAAGCCACTGAAATATATATACAGCCAAGCACAGCAAAGGCAAAAAGGTAAAAGTGATTTTTCAACTAGGCTTCTGCCCAGATTAGAGGGCTATCTGCGCTGAGAAGATCACCTCTTCTCACAGGGACCTCTCTGGGTATACGCCGACATAGGCGTAGGTCTTTCAACCAGACACACAAGATTTACACCTATAGCAAATCTAGAGCAGGCCTATGATTTATGTTAAGGCAAGCAAGAAAAGCAATGGTTTCCAGGCTGTAATTCTTGACTTGTGTGGGCTGGTTTAATGTTTGTTTGCACATCTTTGATTTACTTGACTTGGTATTTTTTCTCCCCTCCCCCCCTCCCTTTGGCATTGAAACATCATATTTCTTAGCATGTGCGTGAGAGGGAGGCGTGCAGATGCTTTATGGCCATGGTGCAACGTAATGACCTTACAGGATAGTGGAGTGTGAATGGGTATTTTTAAAATTTGTTGCAGAAGTTTTCAAGGGTACCGAATGAAGTACATGTAGTGCGCATGAAAGTGAATCATTTGGAATGGTGTATATACCCGATCCCTGTTAGCATTGGATGTGAAAGCTAACAACCCCTGTTTGTGAGAGTAGGGAGAAAAAGGGTCGAGCTCCTACAGATTCTTGCTTCACAAACACTGCACAGTAGATAGTCATTTCCGCTTGTCTGTTTTAATATTCCACGGCTCCTGCCCCTCATAGGACGGAGCTGCACCCCTGACTTGCTAAACACCAAACCTCCCCCCCCCAGTTTCCCGTCTCATGCAGACCGCCCATGCTGTCAAGCTAACGCCCCAGTCAATTGAACATCCTGTCAGGCCGAATCCCGTCTGCGTCCTTCGGCAGACAGCATCTCATCTTCGCAGTAAGTCTCCGCAGGTGGTCACTTGCTATTGTCCCCAATTTCACTAAAGGGCTTTTTACCAGCATCTCCGACGTATGCTTGACACACCGACACATTCCGAGGCCTAATCAGTTTATGTCACTGAAGTATGCAGTGTTCAAAATGTTGGTCTTCCTTGACCAGAACTCTGCGCACTCTTTAGGTGAAGGCAGGGAAATCTTTCCGTCATTGAGGACTGGGAGGATTTGATTTATAACGCGGTGTGGCACAGCACGAATCGACTACTTCATTCTGGTGTTCTTGGAGACCCACACTGGAATTTAAAGTGTAATAGCTCTGCTCCCTCCAGTTCCAACCCTGCTGAATTTGGAAATCGAGACTAGAACAGGGATCGATAAATGATTATGGAAATTCTGCTCCAATGCTTTAAGTGTGATAAAACTCACGGAAATGCACTGGTAAAAATGCCATTGGGCATGTGTTTGCATTTCTTAGTAAATAGATGAGTCACAGCATGGACCCAAAGCACTCACCTGTCTACGGAGGTCCCTGGTTTTCTTGGTCATCTTGTCAATGGCCGAGTTCAACGGGTCACCTTTCTCTTTCCTGCCAGTCTGTGGGAGATACCCAAAAAACAAAGCATGTTAATATCTCACTACATTCATTTGAATCTCAGGCATGGGATTTTACATGAGGCAAAATATTTGTACACTGCACGTTTGGACGACAAGTTAGCTGAATTTCTCAGCTCCTTGTTGAGATAATACAGCGTCGAAAAACAACAAAGGTCTACAAAAAAACACAAGGCGACTATACACCATCCAGAAGGTCGTTGCTATGCTACAGCATAAACTCACGTGAGACAACAGCGCGTGGTAGTGTGAGAAAAGCAAACAAAGCGGGTTTAACTTTAAACACGAGAAGGCCTATTAGACACCAAAATGCTCCCCAACACTTGTGAGGTGCAGAATATATGCAGCGCTGATGCCCAGAAACCATGGAGACAGTACAGGAATTAATAGCAGCACTCCACCAACTGCTTTTCAGCCTGACTACAGCCCAGCTCAGAAACACAGCGTGGTGTGAAGGTTTTAGTAATCATCCTTTCATGGATGGGAGAATTAATTGACTTGTCCTCAACAGTTTTTTGTTCTCTTTCTTCCTCTTTAGTAAGGATTCTGTGTTGTCTCACCTTATGTCCAGAGCCTGAAATGTACTGTACTGTATATACATGCATTAACTCGGTACTGTTAGAGTCTAGTCTACGCTATACTAAAAAGCTAGGTCCTGGTAGATTTACCAATCTCCTTTTCAGTTCATTTGATGGGTATAACAAAATCTGGTTGAATCACATATTTGGTGCACCTCAAATGCAAAATAATATTGGACACTGTATTTATCTGAATGAGTCAATGTGGAACGTCACATAGCACTGTGCTCCTCAAATGCTAACTAAAACTGTCACAGAGGCTATTAACAGGACATATGTACAGTATGTAATTTAAACCTTGCAAGGTACTTAGTCGATATACACGAAAGGCCTGTATCTGCCACTTAAAAAAGGGTTTAAACCACTGGCCTATTTTCCTGAAAACAAGCTAATCCTGTACTGTAATGCGCAGCGACTTGCACGCACTCGAGGGATTTTATAGTATAGATCCTACAAACAGATCTGTCTTAGAAAATACAGTGACGGGAAGCCGTCTGCTTGTTAAGAAATAATTAAGAATGTGCTACATTGACTGCTGGTCTGTCGGCTCCCTGATGTGCTCTCAGTCAGACAGCCCACAGCTGCTTGCAATCAAGTGCCGGCACACCTTACACTGAGACAACATGCCTTTCGCTCCATCTTCCTCCCTCTGTGGCCTCTTTTTCTCATGCTACACCAAGGCCTCTCTCATTAATCAGTGACATTTGCCGTCTATCTCTACATCTAAAGCCCGTTTTGTTGCTTTTTTTTTTTTTTGCATTAACCTCCCCAGTTGCTTCTAATTGACTGAAGTTAATGCCCTAAATGTGAACTTCATGTTGTGATTGTAAAATAAGGTAATTTTATGGGGGGGGGCATTGAGGGGCAATGCCCCCCCCAATATACTCTTATGCCCCCCTATGCCCCCAAAATGATATCCATATAAGTCACATTTCCTGGAACAATGTTACAATTATACAATTAATAAAAGCATTTGATAACAAGTTAAATACGATGAATGAAGACCACAAAAACATAACAATTGAAAGCGAGAGTGACCTCGGACACCCTGCCACCTCCCCCCCGCCTACGCTCAGCATTCTTCTGGCGCATTCTCACCTAGCTAGAACTAGAAACGTGCTCCACCCAAACCTGTGAACCTTTGGGATCACGACGACCACTCTCAGAAACGTATTGCAAAAATACGTGTAACAAACAGTCCCTTGATTCGCAATAAAATTGAAAAAGATCAGAACTTTCACAAATCAGTGTGATAGATTTGTTCCTGTTAAATAAAGAAAGAGAGAATGAGAAAAATGCATTTTCTAACTGTGAACTTAAACTTCAACGGGACTTTCGGTAACATCTATGTGCAACTGCCATTATGTTCAGAATAACAACACACACCAAATGTAAGAGCTGACTTGACTTGACAAATTCGCTTGACCGGGCTTCCGCCGTGCGTTTTCAAAGACCTTTTGATTCCCCTGTCCTGGTTCCTTCTCCTTCGGCGTAGTTCCTTGTCCATAGGTTGGTACCAATCTTTTCCGGTAGGAGTTAATGTCATTCTGTTTTCCGATTTGTGGTTCTGTTTTCTGTTTTGCCGTTGTGATTTCCAATCTTTTGTTGTGTTTTCTCTTTTGTTAATTTGATTTGCAATTTGTCTTTGTGTATTTCATTTGCCGTTGTGTTTTTAGATTTGCCGTTGTGATTTGCACTTCAGGGCCACAAAAACACACAAAAAAAGGTATTAAAATGTAAAATGTACAGCAGCTGATGATGCTGTGATTACCCTGTATTTCTTTACCATATTCAAAAGATAAAGGGTAATGTCAGTGATCTTTAATTATTGTGCCCTCCTTTTTGGCCAATAACCCATTTAAGTGCTGTGCCTCTCACTTGTGAAGCCCCATGGTTTTTCACAGCCATGTTCAAAGGCTGTGCAATTTAAAAATGATATCAGTAATGCTGCGTTTTGGGTCTTTGAACACCTAATTTATCTATGCAAAGGGGGTTCCAATTTCTATAGTGCAGGTCAAGACAAGGCCCCCTGGGATGCTGGGATTTCAATCCCACCCATTCAAAGTGAGGAAGCGAATTCTACACGTCACTAGAGGCCAATATCAGTGGTTATGAACAGCTGCTGGAAAACTAAATATAAATATCAAACAATATTTTCCTGTGCAAAACAATCCAAACCTATATAAATAATAGTAAGACAGTGATGTTATTCTGTCAAAGCGATACCAGCATACTAAATTAATTGTCTGGTTGCCAGGCAACCGTCTCCCGAATCTGCTCTGCATGGCATGCCAGTAAACATCATTACCTCGGTGACAACAGTCCGGACGGGCATTAGCCTTTGCAGAAGGACACATGCTTGATAAAATGGGGAGCCACTGATCTACGTGAGTCTTAAGTGGTGGAGGGGAGCCAGGCCAAGATAACAGGGTCAGGTTCTGAAAACAAGGTGTTCTGGCTATTGAGATGTTACCTCGTTGCGCGAGAGCGGAATCAGGCAGTTCATCTCAATGCCCCGCTGACGACAGAGTGGAACACACTCTGTCGCTTTACACACACTTTACATATAAATGTGCCATGAACTGAATATGGATAGAGGTCTATCCCAGACACCTTCCGTCATTGAAAACACACCCTTGGGTAAACACTCCCTGTCGCTGCCATTTTTTACCATCCTACCGTCTTCATATGGCTTTCCATCAAAAAGGGGAAAGGGAATGCCCCGTTAGGTCACTGTACGGTCAGATCCTCCGGGAATGTACTCCCTTCCAATTTGAGAAGACTGAAGAAGCTGCAGGCGGCTTTCTCCCAAAGTTTACATGAAAAAGTGGGCGTGAACCCAAAGAATGCGGAGGTGTGGAGTGGGAGGATGAAATCCAGTGGGGATTTAGTGTGGATCATGGGACCATTTAGGCCCCCAGATGAAACATGGGAAATGTGCACATACACCCAATAAAATCTTTACAGCTACGCTGAGACTCCAGCAGTTCATAAAAACGACCACTGGTGGCAGTATGCAGCATTCTTATTTCTTTATTTGGGCCTCCCTTAGCTGTCGGGTCGAGCAAACTTAATACAAAAAGAAACTCTGCAAAGTGTATTTGTATAGCTGGAAAGGTTTTGTTTAGCAAAACCTATTTTGTTTAGCAACAGCATCCAGATTTAGTCCCTTTCTTCTCTGGCTCGGCACCAAAGCCACTTGACAAGCGTAGGGCGGACAAGCTGAGGAGATATCACTGCATTATTGCTTGGGCCTGTCTGACAGTATTTGGAACGCAGTGGGGGAACGATGAGGGATTAAAGGTTGAACAGCGTCTCCATGGGGATGTGTGGCATGTACACACACATGGCCAAGGTCATCGACGTGAAAGGGCCATTCCATGAAAAGTGCCTGTAGCCATAAAAACAGATATGATTCTCATTCAATGTAATGTACTGCGGTTTTGCCCTTGGCTAAGGCTCATGTAACATGAATATTTCTCTATACAGAAATGAGTCGTTTGTCTCCGTTTCTAACACTAAAGTCGGCGTCACTGCTAATAAGCAATCAAGAAACAGAAGGGATTACACTTGTGGTTGAAACTAGCATTGCAAAAATGTTGGTTGACATTGACATTACATGCACCTACAGAAGCGCTTAGTGGCTGGCATTCCTCTCTACTCCTCCCCCTACCTGCCACAAGCTGCAGCTGTGTTTAGAACATGCACAGTCACCTGCAGAGGAAATTGGGGTTTCGAGGGCACTTTAACATAATCTAGGAGTGCACCTTTAAAGGCCCTATATAATTCAATTTTGCACTATTTTGTCATTTTGGACATTTGACATTTTTGTCGCTTCAGGCTAGACATTCAGTTTCAGCTTTATTTTAACATGCCGTTTTATTTATTGGGAGGATAGGTCAGAGAAGATTGGTTACTATCCAGAGATGATGTCACATCTGGGGGTTTCACGCAACAATCTTTTTGGCTGAATTACACGTCACACAGATTTTAAAACAAGTCCAGCCCTTTTACCTCCCTTTCCACAACACAACTGACCACACACCTGTAAAAACTTGAATGTTTCAATAGGGGACCTTTGAACAATGAAATCCATGTTGGATGAGGTAAAGCCGTCCGTCTAAATTGACAGACGGACAGGAGCGGGCGGGTGTTTGTGACACGGAAGGGCAGCTGAGTGAAAAAAAATTTTTCTCCGTACGCTCTGAAGGATCTTAAGCAGAGCGGCTTTGCCCATTTTTATCCTTTGATGAGATGGATGAACGGGGGAGAGGAGCAAAGGAGAGCGGTGCCTTCCATTGTGTGTGCGCGCACACTTTGCACACACACTGCGGAGAACATGACAGCATTAGTCACGATCCTGCCCAGAGAGCCTCATGCTAATGTGTCATTTAGTCACCGGAGGGAGGCGCAGGATTAAAGAGGCCCGCCACCAAAAATAAAAATGTCTTTAACTGGAACATTTCAGCCAGCTCCTCTGATGTAACCTTATGATTTGGGGAGGAAGTCGGCACAACAAAGCAATACGGGTTTGTTGACTATTTGACGCCAAGACTGCCCGTGAATCTATGTTCACGCTATGTTATTTAACGCACAGAGACTCACAAACACACACATTGTTAACAGAAATAACAAACCTTAAATATATTTAAAAGAAAATAATAATAATATTAATAATAACACACTGACAATAGCCTTAGGAAGAAAGACAAACTTATTGGCCCCTGTCGGGTCTGAGAGCCAGAGCTCTGAATGTGGTCTAGTTTTATCACAACTCACTGCATCGGTACTGAGCCTGTGGCTACCGATAAAATAAGGCTTCAAATAAATAAATAGAAATCATTCCACTACACTGTAAATACTTTTTGTATGTTTTTATATAATTAAAGACAGGTTGACAGATATAGACAGATATAGACAGACAGACATACACACAATACAAATGACAACTACACATTAATCCAATACACTTATTAATCCATGATGAATCATAGGTTAGTGGATGCATCACAATACAGTCTTAACAAACCTGTGGCCTTCCTTGTCAGAGAGAGAGAGAGAGAGAGACCTGCGAGGGAGTCAAGCTGCCATTTCCTACATGTTCATCAGGAAAAGACACTTTGGCTTAATGGAGTCTCTCTGTCCATCCAGGTGGGCCTTGCGTCTCCAAACATGTGGTCCCCCAATGCAGTCATTTAAAGCTCAGCAACACAGCCACTCACTCCCAAACACGTGGCCACCGTGATTGCATAGCGTGTGACTGCAACATAATGGAATGTACATGTCGGTTGTTTTTTTATTTTTACCTTCCCTGGTAAACATAAGTCCCAGATGGGTTTTTTTTTTTTTACAGACCATGTTCCTCACTGTCCTCATCCATTATTTCCTACCCCCTGGTGTACACTCGTTCATTGTCGCATGAGAGGTGGGGTAACGAGAATGCCGCCTGGAAATAAGCATCCAGCACAGAAGGTAATGGAAGCAGTAATTGTAGTTATTCCTGCCCACTCAGGAGACTGGAACGCTGGTGGAACCACATATCCATGTCGACTCGCTCAGTCGGCCCCTTCTAGAACCAGCTGGATGGTGCAGCGGTGCACTGAAGTGCAAATGGAGTCACTGGATTTCCCGCTTGGATTTCCCACTTATTGCCAAATGCAGATTGAGGTGTCCTCAGAGAGACGTCGGTTTTTCTCAGGTGTTTCTTTGTATGTGAATAAAAATAACCATTTAAAATGGCTTAAATGTAAACTTGAAATTAAATATGTTCAGAAAGTAGAACTGCCAACTGTATGTGTTCCGCAAATGCAGCAAATCAGCTCCTAAACAAAAAAGCTCATGAACAAAACTCAACAAATCAACAAAACTAAAAATTAACTAGCTAACTAGCTAGTTGGAATCATGGGTGAGAATATACTGAAAGTGCAATTATTAACAGCCTGGCTCACCTAGAAGTCAGTTCAGCAACTCTGGGCTAACCCTGCCCTATACGCTGCCTTGAAAAACAGTCTTAGTGATCCTGGTAATTGGATGTCCTTTCCAATAAATATCCTACTGGAACGCTTCAATTCTCACGTGACCTGATTTGATTCTGGGTTAAATAGGGCGTCACAGAATTTTGTCTAAACATGTCTTTATTGCTAAACATATGAACAGGTGTAGGGAAAGCTACAGTAGCAGCTAGCACTGAGTAGCTAGAGGCTAGTCAGGCTAAAGTAACTTTAGCCTGGTGACCAGACTAAAGTATAATAGGAAGCGAGGGAAAGAGAGTGTGTGATGCGGACCCAATACAACAGCAAACCAATGAAAATGTGAGAGGAATAAATCGATAGGCCTTATTTTCCTTTGCATGGGGCATTTTGTCTCTTAGTCTATGTTCAGACTTCAGACCTTAATGCTCAATTACTATTTAATGCCAGATTATATTTTTTTGACAAACTGGCCAGACTGACGTCGCGTTTTTTTAAAATCCGACTTGATTTGGACCACATATGAAAGTGGCCCAAATCCAAAAATGGAAAAGATCAGATTCCATGTAACTTGGGCTGTTCACACTGTCGTGAAAAAAATCTGATCTAAGTCACAAGTGACCCAAATTTGGATTTGGGTCACTTTGGTCTACAATCTGAACGTAGCCAGAGTCTCCCAAGATCCTCATATTAAACGTTACGCATAAGCACACCTTATGTTTAGTGTGACTACAATCCCCTCAGTGTCGCGTGAGTGCATGTGTTTATCAGTAAGCCCTCTGAAACCTCTCAGGGCCGGCGTGGCTTGGCTCACTGGCCTCGCATCTGCAATCCCAGGGGCGCACACATCCTCGCTTATTTGTGAGAGGTAATGCGTCCATGATGGAAGGAACAGGGTGGCTACGAAAGACGGCTAATGAAAGCAGTTAAACAGCTCTACTGTGTGTGTGTGTGTGTGTGTGTGTTGGGGGATGGGCATTTCATGGCGTGATGGCTAATGAAAACAGTTGAACAGCTCTACTGTGTGTGTGTGTGTGTGTGTGTGTTGGGGGATGGGTATTTCATGGCGTGATGGCTAATGAAAGGAATGAGCAGACTCAGGGTGCACAAAAAACAGAGAACAGAGAGCCCCCCTCCCCTTGCTGTGCCTGCCTCAGACATACAGCATTGTCTCATTGTCTCCTGAGATCAATGCCTTAAATGATATCAATTCCGGCCCCTTTGTCAATTCCATTAAGCATCGACGGGAGCTCTAATTACCACACCAGAGTGGTTCCTACACCCGTCGCGGGTTTAGTGTGTGTGTGTGTGTGTGTGTGTGGGTCAGACGCAACTATACTGATAACAAGAGGCTGACTAGTGGTTGTGTGTAGGTTTGGAGCTGGAGAGAGAGAGAGAGAGAGAGAGAGAGAGAGAGAGGTACAGAGGAGGGGTGCTTGGCGACGGCGCTAACAAGTCGGCTGGGCCACCGCTAGATAATGACGCGCCCAGATCCTCATTAAGATGAGTTGTGTTCCCCCTGCTGAAGTGCCAACGATGAGCCAATTTGACTGGTTCCCCGTAAGTGGAACTTAAAAAGGTGGCGCTGGGGTAACTGTACGGACGGGGGAGGAACACGCTCAGATGCCTTCTGCTGAAGGAAAAAACAACAGCAACGAGCCAACTGGAGAGGAGAAACTAATTGGAATGGTTTCGGTTTTCCTCAAATTTCGCAGACAGATTAACTGCCTTTTCTCATTTCCAACTACTGGGAAATCAAGGCACAGCACATGATCAGCACACGAGCTTGTGGCCGGTGAGAAAAATGAAGATGTTCCACTTTATTGTTTATGGTGTTTTGAATGCCTTTGGTTTTCCATTCCACATTCTAGTACCCTTGTAAGGCTGCTTCAGTGCAACGCAACCTCGCCGATACAATACGTTCCTGGAAATGGACAGCGTCCTTAGGGCTTCAATGGAAAGCACAGACATTCTTCTGAATAAGAATACTGCCTAATGCGCCCACGCGCTCAGGCCTTCTGACAGTCTCACTAACACTATTAGCGCTCCATTAACACCAATGCAATCTCTCATGCACTAAAACTACATGCTTACACTTATCTGCACACGCCGACAATATAAAAGACCAATATGGCCCTACACACACACACACACACACACACACACACAAGTTTTAGTTTTAGTGTTCAGTCCGTTCTCAATCCTGATAACAGAAGCAACCTGGACACCTGATGCGCCTGTGGCCCTTCTAGAAGGCACCTCAAACCCCCCGTCCCCTCAACCACCCACATCCTCTCACATGCTCACATGGCTGCCCGCTGTATCTATGGTGGTGCCTCTGCACCCTGGCACCCTACCTTGTCAGTGCCACTGAATTCAGCCGGGTACGGGGCCTGGCCTAGGGCTCTCTCTCTCTCTCTCTCTCTCTCTCTCTCTCGTCTAATGGCCGATGCCGCTCGCTTATTCCTCCCGTCGCACGGCCGCGGCTTCTCCGCTGCGGGCCTGTCGCTAGCTATTAGCGTCTGTGGCCAAGCAGGCCGGCGCATGAGAGAAAACATCTGGTTCATCAGCGCCGGGGAAGGGGAAGCGAGCGGTTTATACGGGGGGCCGGGCTAAATGAGAGATGAAGGATTTAGGCGCTGTGCCCACATTCATATGTATCTGGTGAATGAATATGTGAATGAGACACGAGAGAGGCACAGTTAAACTCAAGAGCACAAACAAGCTAGTGGTGGGGGGGGGGGTCCAGAGCCCAAACGCATCACAGCTGAACAGAGTGCAAACACGTTTGGTGTGTTGCTCATACTTCAAAAAGCGTTATCCTCAGGCCTGCGGCTAGATAACTTAGCCCCCGTTTCACTCTAAAAGTAAAAGACACTGTGGGTTTATTCTGGTGCAAACACACATAACGAGACAATTTTATAACTGAAATAATCTCGAGTGCAGCCTAAAAAAAGCCTACCAGAGAGAGAAAGATGCTTTGTTGACATATATTGTGACTTGAGTCCTGGACTGGAGTACTACAAGACAGTATAAGACGTAAGATCTAACAATTAATTCATTTTGTATTAACAGAAAGAAACGCATACTGGCCAGTGCCTTTGGAACTATATGGGTACCCACTGGGGAGCCTAAGGATTTAATTTCAGCATTTTTCTAGCCTCTTATAGTCTTTCTCTGAAAAAATCAAATGACTTTCTGCTTTCCAAAGAAATACACAATATATGCTATGTGTCTGACTGGGGATATTTACCAATCACATCAATACAACAAAAGACGAAACAAGGGCAGTCAAACCAGCAGGTACCAAGCACCTAAATCTAGCGTGAAAAAAGGCTCACTTGCTCAGAGAGACACAGCAGTTAGAAGTTTAGTCAGTCCTTTCCAGACTTGAGAGCCCACGGTGCACTTAGCTCTAAGCTAAGTGCACCGTGAGACAGACCTAGAAACAAGCCTCAAATCAAAAGAGATCGCCAAAGTCAGCCACGACGAGGCGAATCCGTGTGACCGCATCACTGAGGCATTCATATTTCATGAGTGCCTTAAAACACGCGTCCCCCAGTTAGAGCAGCCGAGCCGCATAATGGACCGTAACGCAGCGATGCCCGCATTTCAAATAGCGAGCGTGGAGGAGTCAGGGCAGTTATTGGGACGGCTTGTGAAACACAGTTTACTGGGAATGCAAAGATAAAGAGACAGAAAAGGAGGGACGGGAAAATGAGCCAACAAAACAGTGCTCAGGAAGAGAGGGAGTGACAGACAAGAGGACACAGACAGAGAGAGAGAAAGAGAGAGAGAGAGAGAGAGAGAGAGAGAGAGAGCCCGGTGCTGCTGCAGTAGCATGGGAGGGTAGAGAAATGCTGCCTGCAGCTTGCAGCCCGCCTGAACTGAATGGCAAGTAGTCTTCAAGGGAAGGAGGGAGGGAGGGAGGGCAAGAGAGAGAGAGAGAGAGAGAGAGATAGGGAGGGAAGTGAGGGCAGCAGGAGGAAAGCGAGGGAGGGAGAGTCTGAGAATAGGTGGCGGAGAAGGTGAGAGAAACAAGTGACTGCTGCGATGCCT
>JAOEHI010049356.1:0-20244 GCA_025447815.1 Percopsis transmontana | reverse complement strand
ACACAGACTCAATTAAAACAGTGAGAGGAAACGTAAATGAGAAACAAGTCGCCCACCAAACGCACTCAGACACAGAAAAACACTCATGCTATGTCTCTTGCTATTCCTATAACTATTTCTCTTAATCCCTGCACACACACACACACACACACACACACACACACACACACGCACACGCAGCCTGGTCAAGGCCTAGTCTCAAAACAGCCTCTCCTAATGTTGTTGATATGGAGACGGACACAGATAATGCTAAACCCAATATATGTCTCCCCGTCCAGAAATAGCAAACCAGCATAATTGGTTATTAAATGGACCCCCTGCTTGGCATGGCTGCTAGAGAGTCATTATTTCACATAAGAAGTGTCCCTCCACAATATGGCGACATAGCACGCACATGCAGACCTGCAATTTAGCCTTTAACTAAGCCTTAACGTAGTTAATGTGAATTTTATTATTGCAGGTAAGAACGCTTTAGATCCATTTATCCAGTCATGTGACAACACGACAGAAGAAAGTATCATAAAAATAGATGATGTCTCAGATTTCATAGTGTATCTAGTGAATAATTAAATAGCTAGATGGGCAGCTATAGCGATGGTGTTCATAATGCATGATCACCCATAGCGTACAGTAGCCTACCTTCACTACCACTGTACATGAAGTACACCCCCCGCTGAGAAGCGCTTCGTGAGCAAACTACAGTATGAACACAAACTTCTTTATTTTTTAAATAGCACAACATAGCATCAAAATATATAAATACATAAACAACCATGCACACCGCTGAAACATGTATGCATATTTTATAAAAAGCAGATTAGGAACGATTCAAAATAAAATGTTCTAAAGTCATTTTGCGGCCCTTTCAAAATCATCCCACTACCCCTTGTAAGGGGGGCTCCCAATCCCCAGTTTGAACACTGGAATAAGGGGTTGACATGCTGCCAAACCAGTACCATTAAAGTAAGAAAAACATATTATGATTAGTAAAGAAGGTACTTTTCATTACAATTAGGTCATTAAGGAGACGCATTTATCCAAAGCGACCTAGGTACAATTAGCGTACAATTACTATTAGTTAGTAGTAGTAGTAGTTATTGTAGTAATTATAGTATTAAGGGGGAGGTAGGGTTTAAGCATTTTGCTCAAAGATGCTTACAGGTAGGCCTGGCTTGTTGGGGATCGAACCCACGACCTTCCTGGAATCAACCAGCCTAAACACTAACCTATCCTGCCCCCTCATTGTGATGTAGTGTGTTGACATGAGCCCATATGAGGATCTAGGTCCGGTGACGGTAACGGGAGCAGCGGGGGTGAATGAATGTCACAAGGAGGTCTGTACAACATGCTAAATCACCCCACAATGGCTAATAACGTTGAGAGACATGCCCGCCCGCCAATTGATTTTGCGTCCTACTTTTAATTACACTGCCTCCCGTGATTCATGCGTGCCCATATGCCAGGATCTAATTACCATATTACCTGTGGATCAGTCTCTCAGGGAAACGTTCTGGTGCAGACAGTGACATTCTAATCAAAGTTACTTCCCTTCAGAGCACATAAAGGCCGCTCAGTCACCCTGGCTGATCTGGGCGCATCGCGTGTGGTGCAGGGATCTGATCGAGAGCGACTAATTCACCTCCACACTCTGTAAAACCTGCGGTCGGCAGAGCAGCCAGGCAGCTCTCTGCCTTGAGAGCAGGGAACAAGTCATCGGAGTCACCGGTGTGCACCGCTTGGCTGTATCATTTTAGTATTATCATTATCCAATTACATAGCTGATTGAACCTGAGGCCCATATTTCATGTCAGCACCCCTTCCCTGTTGCCATGCTGTGCCAAAATTGAGTAAGGCATATATCAGTGAGTGACATCTGCATGTAAATGACACCAAAAAAACCTGGACTCACACATTTACGATGTCATCGGTTGTTGAGGATTTTAACCCAGTGACTTGGGCAGCTGTGTCATGATGTTGATTGGCACAAGCCAACGGATTTTTAAAAAATGTGTTAAATGTATACACATGCTAATACCCGCGTGCGCTGGCATGTTCAGTATACGTCACATGCCAAAGATGCACACCTGGATGGTGCTCGCCCCTGAACAAGAATACAAAATAGGGCAGGAAGTAGTGCCTCAGACAAATGCAGTAGCTGTAGTCCCGATGGGACGCAACAACAAAGAGTGAGAATGGAATGTGAAGGATTTAGATTTATTATTTAATATTCATTCAGATTTGTTTGTGACATAGCCATGTTAAAACAAAAGGCAGGATGTGTGTTTTTTTGCATAACAGAGGCACCCAGTCAATCCCCCACCCCCCCTGGCAAATTTCTCACATCTAAGTGTGATATTGTCACTTGACCTTTGAATCCAACTGTAATCTAATTGTCTATTTTCCTGTCTTTCGAGTGGTGTCAAATGTTCCCAGAAAAGGCTGCATCCGCTCCCATGGTGAAAGCTGGCCCTCCCATTGTGAGGCTCCAACCTCACAATTTCTATCCAAATGTAATCTAATTGTGTGCTCTCCTGAAACCTTTTGGCTACCCTTCTATTCAATGTAAATGTGACAAGACCCTCCCCCTGTTGGCCTGTGTATCTTAAACTATTTAAGCTAGATCATCTCCATTGTTGTCAGATTGAAGTTGGTGGAGCATGTTCACATGTGAAGCTACACGTCTTTCTCCCTTGTGCGCACATTGTAATTAATAAACATGTTTTCTTGATTTTCACCTTCAACCACGGACTGGTCTTAGTTTGTCTGTGGTAAATTTTTACCATCAAGTGTTAGCTAATGCTAATGACCAAGCTGTTGCTTACTAGGAGCCCCGACTGGGTTATGTGTAGAAGCGATAATATTGTAAAAAGCCAACGGATTTTTTGAGGTATGAATGCTTGTCACGAACTCTGGACTCATGACTTGTAACACATTTATTTCAAAAGTTGTGTGTTAGTGAAGGACAATGGTACCGCTGTTGAGAATTGATGAAAGCCTTGCTTTACCCATGCAAGGTTCTGTAGAATGTTGTCTGGCGTTGTCTATAGTGGCTTTAAGGATTGAAAAATGGCTGAGAAATGTCCAAGTTCATTCTATATTATTAACTTAACTTAAAAGTCTTATTTGGATGTAGAAGCCATTTAAGTCTGTAAAAAACCGTGTCTCTCACTCAGTGCAGGTAGAACAGCTGTAAGCTCTGCTGTACATCTTGATACTGGTACAAATTAGAGCTCTTTGTTTTAGGGATTTAGGAGGGAGATTAGCACAAACTGAGGAACACACACATCACATGAATAACACTGTAACATCCATGAATTAGGTTGGAATAGAGTTATTCTCAGTGGCTACACTACCCTGAGCTTAAAATTACCTATCACCCTGTATTTAACTTTGTTGTGAAGAGCCAGTAGCCTGTTCTCTAAATTCCAACTGTCCTGTTAGGGCTTTTAAATATATTTGAGTGACCTCAAATATCTTATAAATATATTTTAGTGACCTCAAATTGATGTATTGTCAGAATGCTCGAGCTTGACCTCACTTTTCATTAACTTACATGAAATACTGAGTTGATTAAAGGACAAATTAGTAAACACCACTTTAGAGAGGCACTATTTTTTTTAACAATAATCTAGGATGAAGTTTGTGATAAATTATTAGCCATGTATTGAAGCGCATTGTAAAATAATTTCTCTTTGATCCCGGCACAAATCAGATTTCAGCCTTTCTATCAAAACACACACGTACACGGTGTCTGTATGTGTGTATGTGTGCATGTGTGCGTGTGCGTGTGTGTATGTGTGTCTCCGATGTAAACAAAGAAGCAAAAAGGCTAAATAAGAATATCAAGTCTTAGCGCTAAAGAACATCTCATTGTAGTCGTACGGGTGCTTTGTGTCTTAATAGGCTAAACAAATGTTATAGCTAATTTGCAAGGCTGCCGAGTGACACAATTTCACACTGGGCAGAAAGACGTGTCCAAACATGTCGGCAGAGGATTATTTCAATCTGCCTGTCTAATGTTTTCAAAGGACAGATAGATTCAAAACAATATATAATAGCAGCAGAGTGAGTGATTCTCCTCTTTTTTCCAAACACACACACACACACACTGTATTGTTTTTGGTTTGTTCATATTGTGTTTTGCTGATTAACATCATTCATCTAACTAACTGTTTACCACCTAGACTGACTTTTTTCACAAAAGCTTTAATTAATTTTCACCTCAATATTACACAACCCCGAAGAAAGCGTTCCCTAATCCCTAAACCTCACTCTCTCCTTCTTTACCGTTTTCAACACCAAATAGAGAGTAATAGAACATTCAATAAATGTCATTTCATTGCAGGCAATAAAATCTAATCCCAATTGAGAAATAGCCCTTTATCTCCAAAAAGGCCTTTCCAACTTCAGTGGAAACCTCTTTCTAAGCAGGACCAGACAGATTTATTGATTACATCCAATCAACCGAGTATTCACTGATAAAACCGAAATAAAAGGTCATGTATTCTAGCACAATAAATAAAGTGTCTTCAAAATTCGTAATTTATTATTCAACCTGTAATATACATCCCTAATAGAAATATCATGTTTAAGTTTAAAGTGGTGTTTAAGTATGGTTAGAGGCCTTGTGCAAGGTCAAGAAGTTAGAGAAGCACTTGACAGGGTGGTTCGACTCCCAGTTAAAAGGTCAAGGGCCTGTAAGAATCCTTGAGCAATATGCCTAACCCCTACCTGCCCCTTATTACATGTAATTGTAGCTGCACACTGTAAGTCCTACAGAAGACAGAAGATATTTGCAAAAAAACAAACAATTGTCAGATACAAAATGCTGGTTAAAAGTCCAAATGTGTATGTAATTAGCATTAGTTTGTCGAAGCAGTATAAACTACTTTGACTAACAGAATATATTAGTGTAGGGATGAATCAGAAACCCAAGAAGGCAACAACCCTATGGCTGTATTTGGACCAAATCATTGTTTAACACATGACGGGAATATTAAACTCACTGACACACACGCACACGCACACGCGCACACACACACACACAAACACAAACACACACACACACAGCAGAAGAAATTTAGTTGGTATTTTTGTCCTCACTTATCCAGAGATTTTTCAAATGTATTCCCATTGATGTAAATCAGTGCAAAATGGCTTAGATGTGACATTTCTTTGTAAATGTCCGTGGATAGCACTGTATTGTCTAAACATAATAGGTTGGTTACTTTGCCAGGGGCAGAGTGCATTTATCTCTCTGGTGCTGTCAAACTAGCCATTGCTAAATAATTAATATTCCAAGAATGTTTGTCTGTGAATGTTTTATTGTGTGTGTGTGTGTGTGTGTGTGTGTGTGTGTGTGTGTGTGTGTGTGTGTGTGTGTGTGAGTGTGTGTGTGTGTGTGTGAGCATCCCTTAGTCCACCTACATACTGACTCTATATTTTAACCCCTCAAGCCCTTGAGCTTCAGGCCGCCATGAGGAATTGTGTGAATACTGTATGCCCTGTATAAGTGGCCCAACCTTTTCACCTGGGTAAGTGTTGAGCTTGTACGTTTCCTTTAGAAAGAACATTTCAAAGATTACGCCGACATCCTATCTGTAAAGAGATTGATTTTTTTTATGCTGTCTTTGTTGCACTGTCCTGAGATGAACTGTTTTCGTTAGAGAGGCTGTGGGAAGATTAGTTCCATTCCCTGTTTAACGCTATTCAATTTATTTAAATAGACGTGTGAGTGTGTTTTTTCTCGGTTTACTTTATCAGCACGTAATTGTTCAGTAGGAAAATGCATGTCCTGATACGAAGCCTTGGGGAACGAATTTCCTAAGAAAAGATTCAGGAAGATTAGCTGTGTTTCTTGTTCTTCTCAAATCAGAGTTTTTCTTTTTTTTATTGTACTTCTTTAATCAAATTACAAGGTTTATGCATTAGTTGTAACAATGCCTCATATTCTGTTATGATTCTGGCTGTGATACATGATACTGTTTGGTCTTCTGCTCTCTTCTTACAGTTACAATTTCCTGCAGACAGAGGCCCTTATCTGGATAAACCGTCACTAAGGGCCCCTGTCTTGTTGTTGTTGTTAAGAACTAACTTAACATCACTATTATTATTAAGGCTAAAATATTGTGATGTTCTCAGTTAGAGCTACAGTATGCCAAAATGTGGACACACTCGGGACCTATTTCAATGTCAGTGGGCAATGGGTGGAATCATTCCCTTACAAAGATGCAGACACACACACACACACACACACACGTACCCTTAAGTGGTGAAAGTCATTCCCCAAGCCAAACAAAGTCACTGCTGTAGACACACAGCCATCTGTCCATTGTCATCCCGGCTCTAAGCTAAAAGGGGCAAACATGAAGCCATTAAATACACACACGCATATGGTCAGGGTGAAGGGAGCAACATCCCCTCACACAAACACATAATTCCCCATCCTCGACACAATTTTCATGGCACCCTCTCACCTAACCCTCTGTCTGTCTCTCTTTAGAAACATCTTCCTCACCACCTGTCTGTCAGCTAAATCTACACTACTTCCCTGTATGTCCGTGTATCTGTTGTGTTTAGTATGCACAGCAGTGCACGCAGCAACATCTTAATACACACAGGGTTCCAGTAAACAGCTACCGAATCTATCACGCAAGTAACTGCTAGGAATCAGAACTCCCCACTCCCCCGTACTAACTAGTGTACGGCCGCTCTGTTATCTCACTAACTAACATTAGCTGCTCCAAGCCACAATTCGCAGTAGTTTTTTAATCTACTGATTTGCCCAATAGGACGATTCAATCAACGGCACTATAAGGTCTCCTTGACAATTGCAGAGAGTTACAACCAGGGACAATCAGAGATAGCCCGCAAACACACACACATACACATACACACACACACACACACACGCACGCGCAACTACACTCAAAGCACGAGGAGTGCGTGTAGTTCTATCTGCCATCTTGTGGGAGTGTGAAAATCTAATACAGATAAAAGAATGCAGGATTAAAACAGGCAACGTGTTAAAGGGCTAAAGTTCAAAGAGGACAATAATCCTTCACGCATATAACTTCCAGCTGTAAGATTGAAACCCTTTTCTGTCTGGGATCGTCTTTGCCAAATACAGTAAAGGAGTGATTCTTTCTTTTATAGATGGTTTGTCAAACCCTTCAGACCTCTACAAAGTAGTGAAAATGAATCTGTAATACAATTCCCCTCAACGCTGTGAAGAAGGGCTGTTTTTCGTCGATTGACACTTTATATTCTCTCTCGGGGATCTAACATCACCAGTGCCCCTATTGTCGTATTTCTTGTGCTCGAGTCACAGGGTAGAAGGGCTGATGATTCTCTAGAGCAGAAGGTGTCAAGCCCAACCATCCTGAAGCCATATAGTGAATTGTGAATCAAAGGGCCAATTCAGAAAAAAAATTCTTTTCCAATTTGGCCAGATACCTGACACGTTTTCCTTATAAAAGGTGGATCTATTTGAGGCTGAAAGCCCTGTGGTGTGGCAAACACTTGTCTGCAGTTTGAATCAAGGAGCGCTGTGTGCACGATTTGTTGTTACAGTGCTTCCCTGTGTTAAAATGGGTATTGTCGCGACATAAACATGCTGTCAGTGAGGTCAAATCAAGTTCAGCCAATAAATCGTTTTTCAACGACTTACTGATGTTCAGGCATACTGACTGATGCAGTATCCCGTTTACCAACAGGGGTCACAGCATCTGGGCCCCACATGGTTTGAGTCTTGGTAACATCACTAGGTGTAAAATAATAATGTTTCTGTCCTGTTTTTTTGCGGTTTGTGCTATTAACCCAAGTCACGTCCGGATCATATTTGTTTACATTACACTCTGCTCATATTCATTTATGTTTGTCATAATCCAGTGATAGCAGGCAGCCAGCCACATTTTTGATAAATCTTTGATTGCACCTGTGTTTTTTTCTTAATTAGTCTTCATAAGCCTGTGATCTTTTTTTCCACAAATTAGCAAGCTTCTTCCCATTTGCTTTGGTGGTTGTTCCTGCTTGCTTTCAGAATTCATAACTATGGAAATATAATCACAACCATATTGTGTATGGTTGCAGCCCCCTTGGGCGTCATATAAACAGCTAACATCAGGTGGCACTGCATCAGAACTGCCATATTAACAAAAGGGCTTTCATACATCCCTTTTGTGCTCAGTTATTTATTGCACAAGAAATACGGAAATAGGCACATTTACTGTGTTGTAAAGTGTAAAGCCATCATCCAAAATGTTGAATGTCAGTTGCGAGAACATTTTAGCGATATGGCTCTTACAGGACTGGTGATTGCTAAATTAGATTTTTGACATTTTAAAGTTATTCCTACTCTAATAAAACATTAAAGCATGCAATATCAACACATCTGAATTCTTACTCAAATAGAAATGTGTTTAAACAACCTTGTTTGACAAAGTGGTATACCGACAGGATCAACTATACCTTAGAAACATTGGTTCATTTCAGTTGAGAACTTCACATATAATAGTTCAGGGAAGAATTACCCCATTGCCCTCAATTAGCCTGGAGCACACAATGGGTACAGTCCTTGTTATTATTTCAACACAGTCACCCATTAATGCCTTTCCACCAGACGAGTTAAGGCCAACCTGTGCTGTGACCTTGATTCAAGTTAGCCAATTTGCACTGATGACATGCATCATCAGTTCAACCTCATACACCCCCACGCAACTCCCTTTGTGAAGTTGTACCGCTGTCTGGCAATGCAGAGTCAGAAAATATATTGTTGAGAAAGACTGCTAGTGTGGCAGATGCAGGAACTTTGTTCATAAAAATGAAATGGATAGAAAAAGGGAAAAAAGGTAATCTGCTATAGGCAAATTCTGCTTCCATTTCCATTTGGGAGAAATGACATCCATTTAAATATGAATATATATGTATGTACCACAACTCTAAAAAGAGCCACCTGGAAGGAAAATGGACGTGTGGAGACCAAATCAATATTCAGAAGTTAACTCGTTTATAAGTGTGATTAATATATTTGAGATTATGGACAGCTCTGAGCAGCGGCTCAGAGTGTTTGTTAATGCCATAGATCTATTTATGGAAAGTTATTAGCATTTCTTAGCAAGTATGCAGGGGATTCAACAGAGTAAATTATGTTTTCTTTAGGTACCGTACATTCACGAAGAGGGGAAATGACATTTAACAGAGAATAATTTTTAGCGACACACTGTGACTAATGCTTGACTTGCAATCATGCTTGTGTGTACTTACGTCAGACGTTGCATTGTATGTGCTTGCGTTTGTGCGTGTGACTGTGTGTGTCAGCCAGTTAATTACACCCTAAATTATCTGTTTCTGCTTTTTTTTTTTTCTTGGGGAGGAAAATCAGAAGATCAACATTACCAATTAAATCAGTAACACACTTCATGCTCCCTCCATTTAATACAACACACTCTTCATTAGGCGCGACATGTCTTCGTGCTAATTAAAGTGACATTTGTCGTTCAGTAAATAACGAATGAACGAGGGGGAACTATACTGTCAGTTTCAGGGGGAAAAAAAGAGATGAGATGAACAACCTTAATTTCCTGTTCAAACACAACATGCAAATCAGTGAATTGTGTCTTTTAGATGGACACTAAAGAAATGGGAGAAGAGAAGAGAAAATGACACAGTTGAGAGAATGGATGAGAATTTTGCATTACCTACCTGGTATTCATGAGACAGGCAACTCATCTGCTACTTATTATTGGTCATTAAACAGACATGAAGGGAGAGAAAGAGAGACGGGCTGTGATGGAGAGAGAGAGTGATAGAAAGACGAGAGAGAGAAAAACAGTAAAGTCTTTGTATGTGTGTGTGTGTGTGTGTGTTTGTGTGAGAAAGAGAGAGCAGATCTGTTGCAGATATAGTGTGTGTTGTTCTTAAGTATGAAAGAGATTAACAAATTCAAAACTAAAAAGTCAGGAGAACTTTTCCTGACTTCTTTGAGGTGTATTGCTATTTACAGTTTAATTTGGAGGGAATAGTCATATTAATCATTTGTAATACAACATTTATATCACATTTATATGAATTTTCCTTTTGTCCTTGAGGGTGAAATGAACAAATAAATATGCAAACAAAATATGAAGAAAGTAATGGAGAATTAACTTGCGCCACATGTCCAGGTTCTTGCGCTGAGCTTTGGAGAAATGGTCCCATGCCTTTAGTGTGGAAGCAGCGTGGAATACAGACACAATCAACTGTGTCAACTGTGGCAGGATGCAGGGAAGGGCCAGGTTAGAAGGAGCCGAGGAGCAAAGGGACAGTATACCTGTGTGTTTGCGTACGTGCGTGTGGGTGGTACCCTCCTTGAACAATGGTACTAAAACAAAAGGTACCACATTGTGGTTCCGATAGGTAGGATTTGCTACATAAGACGACAATGCGATTTTCATTATCTTTAAATGTGTGGTTTGATGTTGTACTCGCACAGTATCAGGACATATTGTAGGCCTACACTTTCTCTTTGTGCCGATGTGGTAAAGCACACATCTGTTGCTCAAAACGTTTTACAATTGCAAATATTTATTAGGTGACATGGTTTGGCTAGTCCAGTCCTTTTGTTATAATTGTTTTATGCATCACCCAAAGTTTACTGTGGCGCGTTGTTCTCTAAGGGCTGGCCAGGTCATTGCACATTACAGCACATTACATACAGTAGGCATTGACAGTAGGTATTAATACTGTTTTACTGCTTTCACAGACTGTGTTCTGTCTCTGGAGAGACCTTCAGGACGTGCTGAAGACAGCTTAACAGTTAGCTGTGTAGCATTATTACAGCTAAATACGCTTTACCTTCATCAATCAAAGCAAGAACAACGATAAAGCTCCCAGTGGCCTGTTGCACATTTCACACACACAAGACATGGCACGGGTTGAAGGTTGTGTCAGATCTCTGTCTGGTTGTAGTGTATTGATATACGTATGATATATGAGACCATATCGATTCACCCGTTGCCTTCCTTGCTGTTCGTTGTAGGGATACGGATGTAGAGGATAATAGGGTGTGTGCGGCCTTGGAAAAATAGTGGTTTTGTGTGTGTGTGTGTGTGTGTGTGTGTGTGTGTGTGTGTGTGTGTGTGTGTGTGTGTGTGTGTGTGTGTGTGTGCACAGACACACTGCAGTGCAAGAGAAAGGGAGAATAGTGCTCATGAGAATCAATAGTTTCTTTTTAGAGACCCTATATTTTTATAGATCGATGACTGCGAAACAGCACTGTGTGTTTTTGTGTACATTTGTCTGTTATCTTTGTTTGTGTAAATCCCTTTGTGTGCGGTTGAGAGGCGGGAAAAAGTGCACGACTGACTGGTTCAGGACAGATCATTTGTCTATTAACAGTCCTGTACCGACCTACAGTAGCTAATGATGGCCAATGACGGTGCTTTATAACTAGTTACTGTTAGTGAGCTACTTTGCTAAAGACACATTTTGGTTTAAAGGATCAGATCATAAATGTTCTACTGGCTGAACTCTGGCCTTTACCGCATACCATATACAGTACATTATAGCACAGGATACAGTGCAACTGTTAAATAAAACTGTTAAATAAATATCTCGACAACCACTTATCGATTCAACCAGAAAATAAAAACTTCAACCGTTACCTTGTAAATGTTTGATTGGCTGAATTGAAAACTGAACGGGAGATCATTTAACGTAATAGCCGACAACAGTATGATAGAAGGAAGTGGTTGTTGGTAGACCTGGGAAGCTCACAGTACTTGAGCGGGTTGGCGAGTGTTTGGTAGAATACTTTGGGTGTAAACAGGGGCGTCAGCTGCACTGTTAAACATCCGGGTCTGAGCCCAGATTCTTTGGGACGTAGCTAAATGATAGTGTGTGTGTGTGTGTGTTTGGCGGACCGTGACTCTTGACACTGGGCCGTCAGTGTTACCACAAGTAAAATAAGTTGCAGTATGCGCTCAGAACCAGTGCGCAATGCACAAATTAACAGTACATATAGTAAAGCTATATAAAGCTATACCTCACACGCACATACTGTACGTGCGCGTAGTGCATAGGGCCTATGCTAGTAAATGCTGGGGTGAGGTCACGTCTCGTGAACTTCAAACAAAATGTAGCAGTATCATCTCGCTCTTTGCAGACCCGCGAGGCTGCGTCATGAACATTGTTGCATATTCATTCAGAATATATTTGTGTTGTTGTTGTTGAACTGCACCTTAACTTTGTGTTGCATACATTAAAATTACATTCGGGGCAGAAGCCCCCGGAAAAATGACCTGGCGACGCTGATGGGTGTAAATATTTCTTTCATTAGGCGTTTAGGAGGCGTTTGGGAGGTGTTGGAGCGACAACCAAAGCAACATTGATCTTAATGGTGAGCAAGAAAACGTCCTTACTATGTATACTTTTGGTCCCCCAAATAGTCGCCTATCTAGTTTTGGTTTTTCGTTAGACAGTCACTACAGCTCCTTTTCACATATCAGGCTGGGAACTCTCAATTGAAAGCCATTTGTCAGCCAGGCGGTGCCAATAAGTGTCAATTACAATGTCACCTGGACGCTGGTTTGCTGGTGGATCTCTACATGACTCAGGGGTTTTCAATTGAGTTGTCAGTTGTCAGACTGATATGTGAAGCGAAACAAAATAAGAAGGGTTTTAATGTTTTTTTTTCCTATAAACAAAACACTTATAATGGTAAAAAGATTTCAATTGAGAGAAAATTATGAACATATCCTCAACCTAAGCCATGAAATGCGTATCAAGGCCGCTTAGTGGATAATTAGAAATCCTCAGTGGTGGCAGTCATTTCTCAGGTTCATATTTTCGGTTGCTGAACATTCAGTAACATGGCTGAATTAAATAATGAAAACAGGGCCATTGTCTAGGGCTTTTTCAACAGGAGTAATTCAATTCAAGGTGACAGGGGGTGAATGCCTGTAATAATGTGCCCTTGAATGCCAGCGTAGAGCGCTGACAAATGCGGCGGCTGGTAAATATGGATGTGTCCTTTGTTCACAGGTGGGGAATGTAAAACTGGTCCACAGGAGACCAATCCCTGTGTTGACATTTGCATGGGCGGAACAGCAGCGACAGGAAAATAGGCTCATGAATAGAAATAAGTGTTTGTATGGATTATTGTGACGGAAGAGGATGGCTTTTAATGAGAGAAAGACATATAGAGAATGAGAGAGAGAGAGTGAGAGAAGGAGAAAGAGACAAACAAAGACAAGCCATAGGAGGTTGTACCCCACTTAAAATTGGCCTTTCAAACCCAATAAGGCATTTCTAAAAATCAATACCAGCACGCTTAATAATATGCATCAAACATGGAGCGCCTGGTCGCAGGTGGTAATTTCTCTCTGCTTCAGCCCTGCTCAACTTTTATATCCCTTTTGTTTACCATGCATTATTTATATATATATTTCATTAACTGTAATAAATAGAAAATTGTGGCATATTAAATATCCCTGGCTCACTATCTGTCTTGCATACATACATTTATATAAGACTGGTGCCATAGGAAATTTGTTTAAAACCAAACCAAAACAGGAACAATTTTATAATAAATTCACCTTGTATTGCCATCACTGTATGCAGTGATCTATCACAAAATAATGCATACTTTATGCACATACTGTTAAGTCAAATGTCAGGTTTTCAAACTGAGAACTGGAGTCCTAAAAATAGGTTGTGATATTTTGTGAAATAACTCAATAAATAAACAATAATAAAAGGTCAGTATATACGTAACTAGTCGTTGTCAACAAAACAATACAGACTTGTAAGGGGATGAAGTGGGCTGAGTGCAGGTGCAGAACACTGAGTCACGAACAAACAATAAACGAGCATGCAGTCGGAGAAGTGATTAGACACTTTAATCTATCTAAACACACATTAGGTTTATGTTGTGCACATGACAAACAACAGCCAGCAACATTACCCAAACCAACCCACACATGTATACCCCCACGACACAACAGGTGCAATGAATGAATGTGAACAGGGAGGAGGTGCACCGGCCCTGGTTGCGACTCCCAACGTTACAAGACAGCGTATTCTATATGTCTCCGATACTGAATAAAGATCAAGTCAAATAAAAACAATGAATATAGAAACATATTGACTATTACTACACATTGCTTACTAGAAAACACAACATAAATACTAAAACACAATGCAGGAGAACTGGCTGGAATCTATTCTCTTGTTGTGCGCATCAAAAATATGTGACTTATGGCTACAAAAAAGGGGTCTACAGACGTCAGTTGTCATATTTCTGGCGCATGATGCGTTGAATCTGCCTGCTGCTGTTTTAATTGTCCCTTACCTAACGGTGACCGCAGGAGAGAAAAGCAGGAGAGCTCCATGCACCATGGGCAGTGCTGGGACCTGGATAAATAATGTGTGTATGTGTATAGGGCATGTACTGTAGGCCTATGTTGTGCTTGGATGACAGAAAGGAACAGCCAGGGCCAATATGTGCATAGTAAGATTTTTTTTATAAACCCTTCCCGGATATTGCCATGTGGGCAGGAGGCGGTGGGAGACAGAGAGTCACGAGGAGTCAATGAGAGCTGGGTGAATTGAAAAGCCTTCCTTCTTTCTCCTTCCCTCCTTTTGTGCTTTCCAAAGTCTGTATGCGATGGAGTGAAAGCACAAGCGGCGGAAAATCAATACCAGCGCGGTAAGATTGTTGTTGTTGTGTAGTCTGGCCATGAGGAAGACGAGGGGGCAGCGGTCAATATAAAACGGCATAAATAGACCCATCGGCAAAGGACGATATGAAACTGAAAATACCTCAAATAATAACACACAATATTCTAACAGCTGCTCAAACTGAAAGAACTACCGGAGGTAGAGGAAAATATTAAAACAATATTACATCCAACAGTCATATTCACATTGGTCAAAATGTGAGCACAGGAAGTGAAGGAACAATCATGGGTCCCATTAAAATAGCTCTGTGCCAGTGTTTCCTATAAAAGGCTGTGGTTCACATCCTCCCGGCATGCCTGCGGTGTGGCTATAGCAAAGGTGAAACGGTAGGCGCTCAGGGACGATATCCAATATCCAAAGCCATGATGATCCATCACCAGTTTGGATATTGAATCAAGGTGTTATCTCCATAAGTCCCCGTGGTGTTGCTGTTTGTTTATAGTCCCTCTCAAGCCTCATAATACAAGCCCCCTGCAGCGGTGGTATTAATAGACAAGCTGGAGAAATATTACAGCTATTCAATCACTGACAATAGCCGCAACCCCCTGAGCTACAGACACGTGTTAAATGGGTGTTTAGCTGAGGCATTACCAAGACATCACACCCCCTCAGACAAACCTGCTTGCACTCTCTCTGTTGCCTTCCTTCTGTCTTCCTCATTTTCCACCAGTCAGACTTATTCTGACAACAATCGGAAATCACCCTGCATTCCAATTACCATTTGTCGTTTTGGACAAACTTTTCTTCTCCCTTAGAACAGAACATTCCATTTCAGTTGGTTTTTAGCATGTTCAAACTGTTTTTTGACTGGGAGTGGCAGGATAGGTCAGAGACAACTGGTTGCAGTCCAGAAATAATGTCACACCAGGTGCCAAATCTCTTCTTTTACACAAAGGAAATTTGGCTAAACTAAATATTAGACAGATGTCAATATTGGCCCTTTCAGGTCCCTACAGGCAACACGACTGACCACACAGCTGTCAAATTTTACAACATTTGTTGTAAAATTGGGTATTGGGGTTTCCACCAGGTAGACCGGCTCAATCCTCCAGAGAAATACAGTACATGCTAGAATAATTGGAAACTCTATTGACATCCCAACCAGTCTATCTGGAAAGTTGGTTTGGAGTCCCCCGCAATCCTAGATATACTGTAAATTAGCAGTTAAAGATAACTGGAAATGCTATTTAGAATGGTGAATGATAGATGCCAATACCCAATGGGCTGAGTATTTCTACACTACTATGATTTTAAACTTACACTTACTGTACAGTTCAGTATATGAGTATGTCAGCCTATGTGTTCAATAGAATGTTTGGTACATTTACATTAACTTTTATAACAGAGTGACGCGTTTACGCGAAAATGTTTAGCATGTTTTGAACTCACTTTCACTCACGCGTCCGCTGCCTTTCGTGGGCGTGAAAGACCACAAACAATCACTTTGTTTTTAAACTAGCCACACTGACAGATCCAATCATCCAATCCAAAACACTCCTCCACCCTGTTATTTAAACAGACGCTCAGTCCACTGCCGCTTTAGTTCACAGAAAGTAAATGATACATGTCGTTGTACTGAACGAAGCCTACGTGTAAAGGTGTGTATGAGAGTGTCTACTGACCTTTGACCTTGTCTCCCAGGTGACTGCAGTCAGCATAATGGATGATCTTCCACCGTGCGTCAGGAGACCAACACTTTCTTCCTCGTTTGCGCTGGGGCCCAAATGGATCCGGTACAGCCTAGGGAGGAGAAGCGTTGGGGGGATAAAGAAGCTCAGACAAAAAGGAAATGAGAGGTAAAAAAGGATGGATCTCAGAGAGAGCCTGGCGGTGGAGAAGTGGGAGATAACGGGGGACAGATAGAATCTGTTGAGAGTAGCGACAGTGAAATATTTATTTCCAGCAGGCATCTACCGCTGTAATCCAGCATGCCCAGACAGACACAGACACAAAGACAATCACAAACAGACAAACGGGGAGATACGAGCGGGCACGCAGGCAGACGGAAACAACATAATCATACGCACATCCTGTCTGCATGACAGTGTTAAACTCAACCTCACTTGGAGCCTTTTGCGTTGCTTTAATAAAAGCGCTTCAAATATTAATTACATCTCTGATAGGCCTGGATTACCTTCAAGACCGCCTGTTAACACCCACAGCTCATTTGCTGCCTTTTTGTCCATTTTAAGTGCAACCATGTTTTTTTTTGTTAATTTATTCTTTCTGCAGGTTTCTGGTGTAAAACCCAGCCCCGACACACACACAATGAACACACTAGTACTCGTACCAAACATCTCATAAACACACACAGGCACATGTGATGTTAGTGTAATTCTTATTTATAAACAGACTGCAGGCTTTAGTTGAACTGTTAAGTATGTAATTTGTTCTGCACAAACAGTCTTAACAGGTCAAGGGAAGCGAACCAAACAAGTGCTAGTGCAAACACACATACACACACAGTACAAGGGATGTCACTGAGGCCAGTAGTAAGAAGTGAGTGAGAGTTTGGAGCCTCGACTTTAGCTTCAGGCACCCAGAGTGCTTCAATATTTCATACAGGGAGATCTGCATTGAGGCTACTGGTGCGTGTGTGTGTGCGCGCGTGTGTGTGTGTGTGTGGGTGCGTGCACGTGTATTGAACAGTATTATTTATGGGAAAGCCGCAATGCTCTGTCACCTGACAAATATATGGACCACAGCTTCGGTCTCAGTGGGGAGTAGGAAGACCAAATCACAACACAAACACACACACACACGCTTGCACGCATTCACACATTAAATAATGCAGTGTGTATTATTGGAGTGGCTGGGTTGTTTTGTGATGCAGAGATATATGGCCACCAATTTGCATTGGGAGAGATTTAAGACAGGTGGGCTCCAGAAGCTGTCGTTGCTGTCAAATGCATGTACGATATGACGCCATAAGCCTCTGGTGTCGCTATAAGCGCCTGGTGTCACATGACTGCCGGAGAGGAGGCTTCTGTTTAATGGGGAATTACCTAATTAGTCCTCTGCGGCGAAACAGCAGCAGAGCGGCAGGCGAGATTAGCACAGAGGATTTAAGTTGCTACACTGGTCCATGAACATTTGGGAGCGGTGCCAGTAAACCTGCTGACCGCAGACGTTGGGAATTTACAGTTACGTTTCCTGTGAACACTTACAGGCTGGTCCCTGTAACCACGAGACACAGGAAATGTCTCTTTACTTCCTGCCTAGCTTCAGCCCTGATGCCCACATTATCATTAGCCTGTGGGGAACAGTCAGCAACGGATGCAACGCTCATCCATCTCTTCTTTTTAATTTGCCCATCTCGCCATGGAAACATCCATCCCTGGGCCCGCAGTGAATGAATGAGGATGGAGGGGTGAATGACGGATATCTGCCTTTTTACCTCCATCAGAGTAAAGGTTAACAGGCCATCACTCTTTCACCTCGCGGGACAGCGAGTGAGGCAAGGGAGGGGCGAACTGATGCAGAAGGATTGACCACACGCACAAGCCACCCGAACAGATGCTGCAGAATACAAAACAACACCAAACAGTGGGATTCATGAGATGTCGGTCCAATGTAAACTTGGAGCCTACTGTGAATTGCCTTGTGCACCCCTTCACTCCTTTTCTGGCAGCTTGCACAACTGTACCACTGTCTGTGGGGAGCTAATGTAGGCACACAGTTATTTAGCATTCTTGAACATCTGGAAATATAATTTATGAAGCCTCTCTTCGGCAACGAGAAAGATCAGGGCTCATTCCTAGCCTGGAGAGTGCTCCCTAGTGGCTGGAGGGGGAAATGTCTGTCCATAATAAAATAATACAGTTCAAAAGTTACCGACTCTTGTCCTGGCCCGGAAATGTTATTCCTCTTGTATACGACTGACCTCACCCTCTCCATGGCTGCAGACAGAAAGTAGGATTTAAATGTTCCTCCACCTCTGTGGTTTCCTGCTCTTCCTGCTTGCTAGCAGATTGAGGGGTCAGTCCCTTGGCCCTGGGATGTCTGTTGGATTCAGCTATATGTTATCCCTGTGAGTGAAACTATACTGTGCAATGCATCGGACAGTAAGGAACTAGCAGTGACCAACCAGTAAGTGACAGTACCGAAAAGAAAGACAAAATATATGGACTGAGTACTGCAACAAGGGTATTCAAGCTACACATCATCTTATAGTTTGGGCAAACGTGATGAATGTGGTAAATCAAAGTAATAATACACCGTATGAATTGCTACTCTGCAAACTGGATATTAGATGGCAGGATGTTTTTGAAACACTACAAGGTCATCCCCACATTAATGGCTTTGTTTATACAATGATACATTCCATTAATAACTACTTGTATCTTTGAAATGTACTGTCTTTACTTTACTTATACAAAACCCAGCATTATGTGGCAGCATTTATTTTGATGTACAGTATTTGTGTAACCCGTCAAGTAAAAGATGTCTCGAGTGATCTCCAAGTTACAGATACAAGTGCAAATCATGATGGGAGAAGAAAGTCTCCAGATTTAGTATGAGATCAATGCCCCAGGGCACATTTTCAAAATAGCAGTCTTTAAGCTATACGCACAGCCGACCTGATGCCCCGTGAATTTAACACAGAGATATACCATCAGTCATCCTCAGCAGAAGAAGAAAGCAGTGCATTTTAGTTGTCACACTCGGGGGGACATGGAATTATATATCTTGAGCCAGAGGGGAGCTGTTCACCTCGTCCTGTGGAGAAGTTACGCTGAAACACGTCAGAGAAACTTTATGGCTCTGTCCTCCCCAGGTCACGGCTCGACTGGAACCCGGCCAAAATGACATCTTCTACCGACCTTGGACATGATGAGGGCATTAGAACTGGAACATGCACATACTTGCGTAAGTCAGACAATGCACACACACACACACACAAACACACACACACACACACTCAACTCAGTGTGCCAAGTTGATATTTCCCCTGCCTTGACTTCTCGGGCTGCTAAAAGTGGCGTCCACGGTTCGTTGCACAATTCAGTTTCAAATTATATTTTCAGTTCGGCTCAGAGAAGGAAAAATGTAAAAGGACGGCAGCACTCTGATATTTAACTTAACGTCTGGCTTTTAAAAAGATGCTGTTTTCCTGACACTGTGGAGCTTTAACTGTGTTACAAAATTAACGTTTTTACTGAAAGGAACATACTACTGGGCATTTTCTATTTCTAAATGATGCTGAAGGAACAGCAGTGAGCGGGAAGGATCTGAGGGACTGACGGATCTTTGGGTTCTTTCTTTGTTTTCCTCTAGGGTAATTACAGACAGACAGCCCTGACATCTATAATGGAGGTTTGGAAAAAGCACGGTACCTATGTGAGAATGTGATGACCACTTAAGACCAGTCACTCCCTGACGCAAGAACTAACTCCACAGCACTCACGGGACAGAAAAAGGAGGGCAGAGAGAGAGAGAGAGAGAGATAGGGAGAGAGACAGAGAGAGAGAGAGAGGGAGAGGGAGAGAGAGATAGAGAGAGAGAGAGAGAGAGAGAGAGAGAGAG
>JAOEHI010049345.1:0-51498 GCA_025447815.1 Percopsis transmontana | reverse complement strand
TATATACACACTGCAATACTTTTATGATTACATTTGTGTTTGCAAATTACTAATGGCTACTGTGACAGAATCACACGAACAACCATGGCTTCAGTTAAACGCCGACTGTGCCGGACGCATATATATTATAGACATTCCACACATGAATGAATATCCGCTGAGTAAGCTCCACGGAGGGTTTAGCGTCCTCCCTCCGACTCTTGCTCCACCAGTCCATAACACTGGCATGTCTTGCTCCAGCGTGCGCCTGTGCTCCTTAACTAGGAAACAGGTGATTGACAGAAGTCCCACATCTATTACCAATTCCCCAAGTCCTGTAAACCACACCTCCCGACATTCCCTCCCACACACAAACAGAGCTAAACCACGCCCACACATTGTAAACATTGTAGAATTTAGAAATGTTAGGTAATGCAGCTTTAAGTCATATTTTTTACATTTTCTTGCTTTGTATTTGAAAGGGCATTTTAAAATCCCAAATATGTCACCAAGTACAGAGTATTCCCTCCAAACATAAAAAAGAATAAACTCAGAGAAGGTTATTGGTGGTTGCTAGGGTACATTTTACCCAATAGAATAATTATTTAATTTAGCCAATACCAACAGTACACTGGTCATGTACATTTGATTGCATTCAAACTTGTATTTCTTTAGCTATTGTTTTTGAATACTGAATGTATTCCATGCATGCTGATATATGGTCTGTTTTTCCTTTTAATTTTGTCTTCTGTTGCTAGGGTACAGAAAATGTTGTTTTTCAAATGCTGTTGGGGCAGGTACTTATTGTTAAATAGATAGTATGTATTATGGATACTGTTGATCAATACTTGGCAAACAAACCTGTTTAGTTGTGAAAAAATAGCACAATGATAAATGGACTATTACACAAACACTTTACTCACTGAATTGTTTTCCTTTTATTTTTATTTTTATATTTAATTATTTTGTTTGGTTATTTGAGGAATATACCACCTCTACGTAGTGTTACGGCTATTGGCGCCCGTGTATCTTTTCCAAGCAGTTCCATCATGTGAACACAGGTGCAGCACCAATGATATTGTATCTCTAAAACCTGAACAAAATGGCTTCTTCTATAACTGCAAGAAATATTGAGCTATAGCTCCCAGATAAAATTGTGCTATTGGTTTTGCTATTGGTTCACTCTGTCTTAATGCAATACAGCAAAGTCTGCGTTTGAACTAGTCACTTTAACAATGGAAGTGCAACTATGCCAGTGTAACTCCTGAAGGGCGTGGAGTAAAAGTCATCTAGTGGTCATTAGACTTGCAAACAATATGCTTGTTTATCATAATGGCCAACGGTGCCCTGGTCAAACAGACTTGTTCGTTTCTCCTTGTCTTTGCATGAATGTCCTCTCTTGATAAATACCCCATTAGCTCTTAGCTCTGGGTCTGGCCATGTGGGATTTAGCTTCAGCTACACACACACATATAGTGTGTGTATATATATATATATATGTGTGTATGTATGTGTATGTTCATATAATCTTACAGACAGTGCAGTCACACTTGTAAAAGACAATGCTTCCACATGTGTTCTCAAAATAAACTCCTTGTGATTTATAGTGCTATATGTAATTCCTGAGTGGCCCAGTGCGCCTGTTTGGACAGCTAGTTTGCAGGTTTATGTAGCACCACCCTACAGGCAGGTCCATTTGTATGCTGCCAAATATTCCAACCCCCCTCACTACCCCCCACCAATGCCACCTTGTTTGCTAAATAACTAAAGAGAACACAGACACACACAAAAAAAAAAGCAGGCCTTGCGTGTAGCGGCCGGTGTCTCCATGGTCGTTTATCTCCCTCGCTGCCAAATTGGAAAATTAATTTGGTCCATCACGAGAGCACAGTGAATGAGGTGCCAGGCTCAGCTCATTTACTGCCTCATCTTTGACTCTTTATTACATTATTGTTTGAAGAATATACAGAGGGTCTCTGGAAGGAAGGAAGGAAGGCAGGAAGAAAGGAAGGAAGGAAGAAAGAATTAAAAACCACACCCTTTCCTAAAGATGAAAGAGACCATATTCAATTCAACGTGACACTTCAAAAAGAATGATAATAAGGAAAATAGCACAAAATGATGTAACAGTCGGCTTGTTGTATGAACACTTGGCCACAGATTTACAGTACATGCTGAAATAACCGGGAGCAAGGTTTTTTCCATTCAAATGTTTATTTTACTTAGCGGTTTACTTTACAATACACATAATCTTAGAGTTATTGTGGTTGATATATCTATAAACACCCGTAAAAAAAATAAACAGTGAAAGAGTTGCACCTTACTTGCTCTGAGAACGCCGTTTTTGTCAGAAATAGCTAGGATCATGTTGAGTGTAACAGCTTTATTTTCATGTTCACATACAGACATACACACATACACATGCCAAATATAGCCATGCTCAGTGCCTCACAAAAACAGTTTGGCACGTTGTGAGTAGGCAGTAACTCAACATATATAGCGTTTATAGCCTGCATTCATATCTCACTTTGTGTTTTCTCAGTCCAAAGCATGTTTTTTCTCTTGTTGACTTCCATTTTTCAGATTCAACTTTTTTTCTTTATACACACAGTCGAAACAATGTCCTAATGTCAACACATTATGGCTGAGAGGCCGGCCAATTGCAGTTGTGGAATCACGTCTGCTGAAATCAGCATAGCAAAGGAAATAATTTCCACGGAGGCAGCCCACAGGGCGAGGTTGAAAGGCAATGCTTCCTGCTCCCTCGCATACCATATCACCCTGACATGGCTTCTGAGTCCTGTCTGAACTGTCTGCAGCGTGTGGACGCCAACCTCTCAGCAGCTTTAAAACAAATATTTAAATATTTAATATACAGAATATTTTCCATCTCAGGGCTCTGCGCCGATGCACACACACACACACACACACACAGACACACACACTCATTAAGCATGCGTACACACATGCACAAACAATAGAAGTGATGAGGGAGCATTACAGTTTTGTGTGTGTGTGCGTGTGAACATCAGAAAGAGCATTTGTGAGTCATCATGATGGCTCTTTTGTGATTACATTGAGGACAGGCAAGGGTAAACGCAATGGTGAATAGGATCTGTGGCTGTTATTTGGCACACCGGGGGAGTCCGGCGTGACGACCGGCAGGGGTTCAGAATGCCTAATGTTGCCATTGATCTACAGTGATCTGACTGGATTGCCATCGGGCTGCCATCTGCGGGGTGTCCTATCAATTAAGCAGTGTAGTTCTGGCCAAACCCGCACAGGCGCCGCTCCCTATTGAATTCCCTACGGAGCTGTCTGATAAAGAAAACAAAGATCTGCTCCTAATTGCATGTGGCTTTTCTAAACTGTGTTATAGCGCTCACTGTTGATGTTTGAAACAAAACTGTCTACAAAAGTCATGGTGATTATGGGGGGGGGGGGTGTTAGAGAATGTTGCAAGGCCATGCAACCAGTAGGGGGAGAAGTAGGGCATGCACTCCTGGTGTTTCAAGGTAAGACAACTTTTTTGTAAGGCTGATTTCAACCAGGGCAACCATAGGGACACAAAATTGAGCAGCACCTCTTTAACATGGTAAGTGAATTGCGGAAAACGCACTTCACGCCTGGCTGAACTGCGCAATACATTTAGGGGATACATTTAGGTTTCTATCTACAGATTATTTTCATCCCAGGAATCAGATTATCGCTTTTAGGTTAATAAATCATTTTAAAGTGGAGCTACGCTAACAGACATATGCAGTTCCCCTTAGACACGAGGCATAAATGCATTATATAAATCCACCAATAAACAAATCAAAGGTTCTTGGCTTTTCATAGGCAACTTTAGCATCGTAAAACCAATAGTGAAGCTGCATTGATTTTCTCACGGCTGACTTGTCACCACCCCCTGAATTCATTGGCCCGTTAGTTTCTGTCCCTCAGCACAGACCTGCCTTTATAACCTATTGATGGCTGGAGGTGAAAAACTTGCACGCTTAAAATACAATAAGCTTGAGACACATAATGCTTTGGAAAAAAGCCCTAGCTTCAGCTGACAACAAACAGACAACAAATACGCACATGCACACTGTTCCGTCCATCCAGTGCCAGATTACTGACTGGGCACACCGGGTATGTACCACTCCACCCTCTGTCCATGAAGAGGACAGAGTAATTGTGTCATGCTGTCATGGTCCACTATAAGTGGAGTATACTGAGGCAACGCTTAAATCCTGCCCTGAAACAGAGGGGTTTAACAAAGCCGTTTCCTGGCTCAGAGCAGTCTACTATAAATCATTGTATAAGTAAATACGATTTTAAGGTCTAACGCTGTAAGCATATTTTTAGCTTTTTGCCCCTTTACTATGTATGTAAGTTTGTCATAAAAGAGAGACAGATTTTTACACTGATTTTTACAATTTCACACAACGTTTCTAAATAGCGTTCGACCAATAAAAGAATGTAGTGTTCATAGTGTCCTAAGATACAACCATTGCTGCAAGGCTATTCTCTGCTGCCTTGAACATTAAAAGCAGTTTAATCTATTTCTGGGAAGAGTCTTTTTTTCTAATATGTTTCCTTAAAGCTAAAAGAAATAACATATAACCTAAAAAGGCTGTATAAACATTCCATTTCATGCAGCACAAAAGCCAGAGCCAGGTCATGTTACTGTTGCTATAGCAGTGTAATCTGTCTTATATTAGTGATTATTATGATAACTACAATTCATGTATTCAAATCCTGTATGTCAATCTAAAGTCTAAATCCTTGCTTTGTTGGTGCGTTGATCTACTTGAGATGTATTGTACCTGTAAATGTATGTATACTTGCGCAAGACAAATACAATCTCTCTTTAGGTTAGCTAAGCTTTTGTTTTGCCTATAATATGGTCAGGTAAGCCATGTATAAATATATACTGTCCTGGGCTTTCTAGTAGTGGGTGATTTTAGTGAGGCGAGTTATCATATGCTGTCCAGTCATTAATCAACATAACATGAGGAGTCATATTTCAACCACACGTCAGCGCTCCATCACTTTATCGGCCTTATCTGTCATGCACAGTTCGCGTGCTAGGATGTTTAAAGCTATCTATCATCTATCAAAGCAGTGGTAAGACAGGTGACAAGATGCCATAGAAAAGGCCAATAGAAACTCTGTTCAACTGTACATGCCACAAATTTAATTTCATATCAAGTTTTATATCAATTAAATCAATAGATAACATAAAATGGTGATGATACTGTATAATGTTTTTTGGGAATTATTAGAGAATAAAACACAAAAAATAATATTCCATCTATGATATACAGTATATCTGTGTGAATCCCAGACTATGCTGACATTCACACAGATACACTATTTCCCAAAGCTCTATTCCCGCAACAATCTGATATGGTTTGTCTAAACCACAAACTGCACTTGCCTGAGTCCGTTTTCTGACTAACTATAATATACACATGGGATATACACATATCTCTTCTTCAGATTAAGGTCAATAACCAGACTATTGTGTGTCACGTCAACATAGTTTCCTCGTTTAGGGTCTATTCCTTTAGCGTCCATTCCTTTAGCGAAACGGAAGGACAGCTGAGAGCAGCAGGTATAGGGGGGTGTAGGGAAAAAAAAGCAATGAGCTGACGTAAATAGAGGTTACACGCAGACAGCCCCAGAGAGGACCAGAGAGTAGGAACAGAGTGGGTGGACTAATTGTCTTTGTAGAGGCTCATAAAGTGTACCGTCATTAGTGTTAATCACGCCGTGCCGTCACCTGGGCTGCTGTGATTATCTGACTGCTATTGTTTCTACCGTCAGTATCCTCTCCTTCTCTCTTTCTCATTCTCCCTCTCTCTCTCTGGGTTCCTTTCTCAGGCTGGACCTCAGCCCTTTCCACCATTGTCTGTGTGATTGTCAGATTATTAGAGTGCGCCGCTTCGTTTTCGATCTTTTTAAATCAACCCTTTTTGTCTTCCCTCTGTCCTCCATGCTTTTGCTTCTCTCTCTCCCTCTTTTTCTCTTCCTATCCCCCCCAAAAAACAACTGCTGAAGTGGATTTACTATGGCGAGCTATGGTTCGAACAAACGTTCCTCCTGCATACACAAACACCAGGCAAGATAATGACAAATGAAAAACTTACACAGTAGGGCCTATGGCTTATTATATTAAAGATAAATAAAACTGAAATAGAAAAAGATAGTATCTCAGTCAATCCTGCAGTCTTGATCTCGTGGACCACCACAAAGCAACGTGGTTCCCCCGTGAGGTCCCACTCTCCACATTGAGAAGCGCCGTTTTAGAGTCTCTGTCCTCCGGTACCCTCCTTTGTCCTATTTACGAACCCAGTAGGAACACTAACAACATGATTGACAGCCGGAGACGCCCTTTAGCACACAAACACACACTGCAAATCTGCACTCGCCTCCCAACAGCTGACAGCCTTTGTCGTGCCGCTGCGCCAGTAAGTGAGCTGTAAGCCGGAGACAATAGGTTTAATGGGATTATAAAGGGCATCGAAAAAGTTGCCATAGATCACAAAGCCCGCTCTCGGCGGGAGAGGAAGAAAAATACCTCGACACTCAACGTTGCGAGATAGGCAGGTGCTTTCTCAGACAATAGGGAGACCAACATCAGGGTGGGGGCGGGGGGGGGGGGGGGTCAGGGAAATGGTGTGGGCCCATGTTCTGGGGCCCGGAACAAAAACCCCATTTATGCCAGCATTTTGTTAAGTCTTAATTAGCCTTGTCTGATGTTTGGCGGATTCATTCTGTTTCTAATTAAGTCCCTATCAGCCTCACAGAAATACTGGCTTTATGGCACGCCATAACCAAAGCCCTGCCACACAGACAAGATTGCATGACTATCTTCTGTCAATCTTTCCAGCCAGGGGCTGGCTGCTTGGCTTGAGGTTGGTCTCTTTCTCAAGAGGAGGTTCTTGAATGGCGACCTAACCGTGCGCCTTTCTCCTATGTGGAGCCCCGAAAGGATATGGGGGTCTCAGGCGGGACTTATCTTTTTGGCACAGAAAGCTTAATTTGTTTTTATTTTCGCTAGAGGTAATCCACAGATAGTAACACTATCGCTGTGTGTACTGGAAGTCCACTTTGATACTTACAGTATCGATGGTTCAGGAAATTAACATTCACCCATGTGTCTTGAAAGAATGGCTTTCCCTCTCTCCTGCCTCATGCGCAGTTGGTTATCCATACTTGGTGAAATTGATAAAAAATAATCAATCAGAATATAAGGTGTAAGTATTAACTGCTGCTCTATTTGTGAGATTAGACACTAATACAATTTGCAATAGAATCAAGAATGACCCAGGAGAAGAAAGTCAATTAGGTACTTTTGACCTTGAAAAAAGGTTGCTCCCGAGTAAATACACATTTTTATTAGTGCATTCATGAGCCACTGCCTTTCATACTGCAGTGAAAAACCAGTAAACACACACTCAAAAACATGTCACAATGACTCAACGCAAAGCAGTGCAGCTAGCAGGGCTTTTGGGGCTTTATCTTCCTCATGAATCCATGTGTCTCTCGAAAGGGAAACAAAGAGGAACGCGCTGATCTTGTTTAAGGCTACGAGCCACAACAACGCACTAGTTCTGGGTGAGCAAATACCAACTCGTGCTGAATTATATTTCATGCAGAATGGAATTTGTTCTCCAGAGAAATGCAAGAGAACTCATGCAAGTATGGAGAAGATGTAGGAAAGACATGGATCACAAAGAGCGTGTGAGAGAAATACTATAATACTGGAAGGGTACTGTACAAAGGACATACCATCATACAGTATGACTGATGACCTATAGGACAGACCATCTTATGACATTCTGATGACCAGTCCAGGAGTTTTCCATCCACCCACATGATTAGGTTATCAACCTCAGGTCGACATAAACATCCCAGCCCTGAGCATTGGGTATTTGACCTCCCTCCTACAATATCAGTATTTCTTCTCTTCCTCAGGAGCATCATACATCTCATTCTGTATGTGTTCCTCTTTGGCCAAGCTTTAATAAATATAGTCAAGTAAGACAACAAGGACTCAGAGCTGAATTATTTTATCTAACAGAGAGAAAAAGGACATCTTTAACACAGGCTTAAAATCCTAGCAGAAAACCATGCCATGTTGCTGTTGAGGGTACAAATAACAATATATTCAACAGACTATGTGGACGGTATCCTTCCCTAAATAACAACTTAATTCTGGTTACATACATTACGGAGTGATTGTCAAAGAGCTGGAGGCATACAGCATTCCCGACTGGTACAGTCTTGAAGCACCGGTATCAGCATGCCAAGCATATAATGTATAGCCCAGGGGGATTGTACAATGTCTCTTATGCTCCTTAGAAGTCATCCGGTCTATCAGTGGAGAATCAATACCAATATGGCTCTGGCGAAAGGGACCGGTGTTCCAAACAGAGGCCTAGTAATGAGGCCCATTTTGTGCATGATCAATGATAGTTATGATAGAATACCTATTATCATCAGCCGTAAATGGGCATTGGAGCAGCCTCTGTATTATTTAATGCACAGTTCAATGATCCAAAGTGACTCTATGAAAAAGTATTTGTAAACCTTCAGTTTTTATCCATTATTACCTGGGCAGTATATGTAACCTAGCAACTGTAAGCCCCAAAGCCCAATGTAACACAGCTATATCTACATCTATTGGCAAAAGACTGTATATTTAACTATATATTAACTACAGCCTTTTAGTCTAAAGTAAATTGTTTTTAATGAAAAAGCTAACGTCTCAGTAAAACTGCATTGATCATTCATGTCATGAATATTGACAGGGTCAGTACCTTATAAGCCCTGATTTCCATTGAGCGTGAAAAGTTAGTAGTCCTTCAGCTGTAAATCCTTGTTGCAAAGCACACAACTCTATTTCTGTGTGTGTGTGTGTGTGTGTGTGTGTGTGTGTGTGTGTGTGTGTGTGTGTGTGTGTGGATGCTTGTGCTTCTGTGCATGTGCACGCTGGCGGGATATTATTTTATCGTCCAATGGAGCAGAAATATGGGAGCCAGTTGGAGGCCAATGCCGCTGGGTGACATTTAAAGGAGTTGTGCTGGTTTCTCTGGGGGATAATAGGCACCAGGGGCCAGGTGAGTGCTTGGCTCAGAGCTGTAGATTGCATGTCCCCGTGCTCTAAAAAGGATTTCTGCCTCACTGGCAGGATAACAGATAAACAACTGCAGTGCTAATTGAGAGTTGTAAATTTACTGGTTTATTATTTAGAGGCTAGACTAAAGAACAAATCCGAAGTTTACGCCTGAAATGCATTGGCCCCAAAAACAACACAATGCTTTTATTGCGACTCAGAGAAACTTTATAATTTATTATCTTGATAGGTGTCTGAATTTCTTGTAATTTTCAAATCATCCTATAGACACATTTTAAATAGGGCAGTGATTTCTTTCCTGGCTCTTCTTTAAATGTATTCTATTAGATTAAACTAATGGCAAGATTCACGATAAGGGCATTGAAACAGACTTGTTCTAAATTCATTTTAACAGCACAATTTAACTTTCACATATCGGTTTTATTGGCGCATCTCTATTGTGTATAGGAAATCACTGTCAGAACCTGTCTTTCTTTTACATTAACGCACCATCTTGAAGGCTGATTTGAATAATCTACACCTACTTCTTAAAAGCACATAAGATGGGCAATCATTATAACGACTGAAGCACAAGCCTTTTCTACATACTTGTTTTAGAAAGTATTTGAACCTGTAAATGCTATACAGCCTCCACTGAAAGAAAAACACACTGGGAGTGATTCAGTAGTATGTTGGAATCAATAGTTTAACTTTAGTTTCACTTTGATTTCTCCACATAGGGCTAATTACCGATGAAGCAGAGCCATCATTGGTTTGTGATTATAATTGAATAGCAAATGTTTATGTTTGTCACCAAATGCGTATGTAGGTCACATAAAAAACGAAATACTCACCACCTGGAATCGCCAGTGACAAAATTGTCTGTTTGCTTCTTGCTGTCAGCCTACAGGTAGGCTAGCATTACCAAGCAAGTTCAGATGTTTATTAGGCTTATGTTTTTTTTCTTCTAATTTAACCTTGATAGCTACAAAACCATGTGGCTTCACCTGTTTTAAAAATGTACATTTAAGCAGCAGTCTTAATTTCATCTCAGCCACCATCTGGAGCATCACAGTCAGACCTGAGTCATGCATCATTCAAGACTGGATCTAATACATTTGGAACCTGACAATCCAATGAAAAAATGTACACATCACATTCAAAACTGCAGAGTAAAATTTCAGCATATGTGAGATTTACAATCTCCTCTTAAGACTTGGGTTGTGTTATTTGGGTGAAAGGCGTAGTTATTTTCTTTTCAGTATGTCATCGGCCCACATTGGCAATTTGCTTTAACCTTTCACTCACGGCAATGAGATCTCACCTGTGAAAGCAGAGGCTGTTCTCAAGGAGTTTTCCATTTTCGCAGGCAGACGTCATTTGACACGTGAATCAAGAGCGGTTTCTCATGGGTACTGACCACATTCATCCTCAAATTATGACAAATACATTTGCCAACAAAAGTGGTGCAAATGTTGGTTTCTCAATAACAACAATTAACATTTCAGCTGCCCACACTTGCCCTTTTAAGGTATTGATCGGTTTAATGATGGAGAAGATTAGGTGTGGTTTTGAAATTATATAGCCTACTGGTAATTTATCAAAAACTTGAGATGGAATCCCACAAAAATTGGCTTTGGTGCTGAGGAAGAATCATCAGATAGAATATAAATTCTCATGAATGATGAATCAGGCTTATAAAGATGCATTGTGTGTTGCCCTCACACACGTCATTGGAACAAATAGTGATTAACTTAAGAAAATTATGACACTGGCCAGAAAATAATTGTGATTCATTAAGTCAACACAGCTCAGCTGCCTTTTACTCAAAAAGAGCTGGGAATATGGTAAAAAAAAAAGAAAAAGAAAGAAAAGAACAAGTGCTATTTCATTTTACACCTCATTTAACAGGCTAAGCAGATAACCCATTATTGCCTGGTGCAGAGGGCTAGCTGCTTCGGAACACAGCGTTGCTCTGACAGTGACAGAATTAGCACAGCTAAGTGTTTCACACTCCAAAGGTCAGGAGCTCACAGTGATTGAATATTAGCTTTTGTAGCACAAATGAAATCAATTACCCCCGTGCTTCATGAGATGGTATTACTCTGGAATACAGAGCAGGAAAACAACGACAAGTGAATGTGATGAAAATGGATCGTCACTGGGCCACTTCACTCGACAGACTGTTCTAAAATGCAAATTAGTCATTAGCTGTCAGTTGTATTTAGCCTAGCTTTGACCATTACAGTATGCTATCTAGAAAATGGCACCATTTTGCATGGGGTGATTTTCCTCAACATCATACTTATTTTCATCTTTATCCTTTTACTTATTTTTTTTTATTGTATTGTGTTGTTGTGAAAAGCTCAAAGTCTGAAGCATTTAATTGACAGCAACGACAATTGCCCATTTTGTAAACCTGCCACAACACACATAGACGAACACTCAGCATGGCACTGGCCCACACAACTTTTCAATAACAAATTTTTTTAACTAGATCTTGAAAAGGCTGCTTTGTGCTGGGGTACACATTGCCCTTTGGTTCTGCTAATAAGGTCTGTGTCCTCTACTCCCAGTGGCAACACTCTCTGGGAAGCTATTAACCATCAGCAGTCGAGGTTGCTTCCTCTAAAATCATGGCGTTTTTTTGTCGCCGCCGGACACTGCATTCTCTCTCCGAGGAACCGTGTAGCGGTTGAGCAGAGTACACCCCACCTCAAATTAACTCAACCTCCTCTCACTCCCTGCTCAATAATTGTTCAATATCTAAACAATTTGTCACAACTTAATTGAAAAAAGTTCCATTGCCAGCCTTATGAGAGTGAACTTGAAGTCAAGGGTAAATTAATTAGGTTTTGAGTTCTTGATTACAGCTATACCTCTGCATTTAATTACAGTTGGATGTTTTTTTAAGCCTGAGGAGAAGTGCATTATTTGATACGCCTGCCACTTTGACAATTAAGGGTACATTTGAAAGCTTAGAAATAAAGTTATTTTAGGCCAAGTCAACCCGATATAGATTTAGATGTATATTATGAGTGACATTTTCATCACACAGCAACAGTTGGATTTCGCACACTTCAGTGAAAACCCAAATAGGGTTTTTTATGTCCATCGAAACAACACAAATTGGCCAGAGCAAAACAAACACAATGCAATATGATGGGTACGATTCAATGGTCTCTCATCTTAGTCTTTTTATCTAAACCAGGACTGACTCTGAGCTAAAACATTTTCTTGTAGTGACTTGTCAGATAGAAGGGCAATATCACTCTAAGTTAACATGAATTTGTAGCTCTATACATCTCTCTTTTGGGAATAGTGTAGTGAGACTTTAGAAGCCTCAGTGTTGTATTGAGCTCTCGATAAAAAAAAGGACTATGGTCTAAAGTTGATAGGTGTATTGTTGTCATGTCTGTACAACTACACAGCAGTTATAGAAAATGTTGCGTCACCTGTCATGGCATCTGCTTAGGAATGCGATGGTTCTCCAGTATTCAGACTGATAAACTGAATTTAAAGGGAATGAAAAAAGGCTACATCTCAAACACAATGGATGTCCAATGATTTCTGTCAGTCCCATCCACCTTAGCCCTCCCTAGTCCACAATAAAAGTGATTTTCCAATTTATCTCGACTGAGATGGGATCCGTCGTTGACCAGACTACAGGGACGTGCAGTAAAGGAGTTATGGGCCCATTTAACTTCCCATCACAGCCAGAATGGTGGCACAGTATAGCTGGCTTTAAGAGGTGGGATGGACGCAAAAAAATGAGAGAAAATCCTTAGCAATTACAGCTCCCCCCCCAAACACACACACACCCCTCCTTGCTGTCTCACACATCTGCTCTGTTCAAATACACCTGTCATCACTGAGCTTGGGCCTACCTCCCAATGCTGAGGAGGGTGCGCATGCTACATTTGATGCCCAATCGTGCAGGGGTCTAAGACGGAGCCATATGCGATTTAGGGGAAACGGTGCACAGTGTGTCGTCGTAGTGTTAAAGGCGAAACCACATCACCAGTTCTTTAATGGGAGCACCTGGAGCAAAAGTAATCAAAGCTGTTAGAGAAGTTAAAACTGTCTGTCAGCAGCGTGTGAGTGAAAACCTGGCTGTCGACTTCCCTTTTTTTTAGATATTAAAGGGGTAGTGGAGGGTGATTGTGTGTCATTCTGGCTGGGCAGGGCTGAGCTTCCACAGATCCAGCTAACACGCAGACGTGCGGATGTGCATGTACCGCTCATGTGCCTCGTACTCACAATGTAACCACAATGGTGGTTTTGCGAGGGATTTCATGGTGATCAAAGGCAAAGGGCTAATTCTACTCACACATTATGCAAGTAGTTATGGACTGTATGCGTGTACAAATAATATTGTGCTTAGGCGAGGTTCTTAATTCAGCAAGAAAGTGAATTGTATAGACAAGTAGAAATTCGAGAAATTACTTACTTACTTGTTTGCTTACAGTAACGTTTTTATTTTTCATTTTAAAAGGGAATTTAAACCTTGGGTTGTCTTAAGGGTCAAAAATGAATGAAGCCTAAATGAATATTTAACAGCAGTGAAAACCCCCTAAATAATATTTTTTCAATTTGAAGACTTTTCCTAGAGTGAAACATTGCAACAGTGAAACATTGCCTTTGTTCATATATCCATCAAAGCTGTACAACACCAGGGTACAGATTGTCTTACCATACATTCACACCGCCAGCGACAGTCAGCTACAGTACAAAGTGACAGACCATCATTCATTTCAGTGAGCGCCAGGGCGACACCGGGCGACAGTGAGGGAAGAAGCGGCTGACTAAACGCTCAGCCCTTGGTGACTGGGGAGAGTTGACCAAAGTTCTATATTATTCATATTTTGCATGACGCGGTGTAGCGACTAGACAATCAGAGAGTGTGTTCATCTGGCGTCCCTGCCTCTTCTCGAGAAACTGCGTGCTTGTTCATTCCCACAATGAACTTATGAACTCAGCCAGCAGCTCCTGAAGAGGAAGATCACCATGGGTGGCACGGTTAGAAAGAACGAGCCCGAGCTCCCCCCTGCTCTCCTCGCAACAAGGGGAAGTGAGGCCTTCTAATTCAAGTTTGTGTTCACCACCACTCTAGTTTCTTACCTCCCAGAGAGCAACAAGGCTGTGGTCCTCCGGAGCACACTGCACAAAACGGCTGAGATCGGTGTTCGCGAGGACAGGAAGCCAGCCATCATCCTGGAATGCAACCACAACAAAGGAGGCGTGGACAGCCTGGACAAGGTGATTGGAACTTACAGCCGCAGGAGGATGACTGCCCGCTTGCCCCTTGGTCATCTTCCATAGCATCATTGATGTGCCCTCATAAAATGCCTTCGTGATATATAGATCACCCTACTGATAAGCCTGATAAGCGGAACATGAGGAGTTCCTGGAACAGCTAGGAAAGGCACTTGTAACCCCTCAGATGGCTGCTGGGAGTGGCCCCCGCGCACAGCAGCCTTTGCAGCGCTTGTGAAAGCTGTTCAGGGGGCTGAATCTTGTCCTAGTCCGCCTGAGGCTGCAGCTGGAGCAAGCAAGTGGAGGAGATGTCAATTCTGCCCCCCCAAAGATGGACTGTTAAAGAAATACAATGTGCTGCAAATGTGAGAAAAACATCTGCAACATCCATGCAGACTTTCATGCTGTCCTACATGTGTTAATTAGAATTAATTTATCTTCTGTTTTTGTTTTGTATCTATTATCTTATTTAATTTGTATTTATTGTTGTTGTTCATACTCCTTGTGGGCCAAAGATATTCACAAAGTTTGTGAGTAATGACAGGTTGTTTCTTCATGCAAAATAGATTTAAAATTATACAGTATACAGAATGTTAAGACTACACAAGGGTTGGGTTTCTATGACTCAACGAACACAGACTTTTCTGTGTTAATAGGAATGACACAAAGCTCTTGAAATTAATGTGTGGAAACTACTCCAGGACTAGGTGTTGTCAGCCTAGGTAATTAGAGTTGTAATTTGACTTTACCCATATCTGTGTAATTTGTGAGTTTTGGATTAATGGATTCTTTAATTGCACTTTTCATTTACAGTGCTTATTTGTTTTACTCTGACATTGTTCAATGTGTTGCATGTTTTACTAGTTGTTAATATGCACCTTAATTGCCTCTGAGGATATTAATGCATTACTAAACTCAAGTGAACTAGTCTATACTTAAAGGTCCGAAATTTACAAAGAAAAAAAAAGGGCATGTTATTGCTTTCTTTCAGGCAGCGGGACACTGTCGTGTGCTGCCGAAATGCTTTTATGCACTTATATGCACTCATATTTTCACTTCTATGAGGAATCGCTTAATTCATGTAATTTTGCCTTCCATTTTCTCCTGAGAAAGCATTAACCATTGCATGTTGAGTGGGTATTCCAGCACTTAAGATGCCATACTGTTTCACCTCTGTGGAGAAGAAGACATCGTGACATTTGGGCCTCCGTATTCCGTAGGCCCAAGGCCAGGGGTTATGGTGTGAATGCTAGCCAGAGGGAGGTGCCCAGAGGTGGGTTGAAAACGCATTCCATTAGAGGTGTTGCCAGGAGCATCCCAACTACACCATCTTATTGTAATTAGGTAGATGATAACTAAAGATGACTGTTTCCCACCCATGCACACAAACTGCACTTTGTATCTCCCATGGAAGACTTATGGAATATTTTGCCCTGTAGAAAATAAAAGAACCCTTGAACCTACTTCCACTTAAGAGTTGTTTCCTTTAGTGGCCAACGTCCAAGACAAGTCACAGTGGTTTCTGTGTAGCCCCGGTTTGTCCATATCCAGGGAGGGGAAATCCACATTTTACCAAGGCTGACCACTCACACCCACTCGTCTGGATTCCACAGCACGACCTCAAACCGCACAGCACGTCAACACAGACCTGTTACAACACATCGCACAGGCTGCCCACACAGCCTAAAATACACACACACACTTAAATTTTTTTTTACACAGACACACACATACATACTGGCCTTCATAAGTCCCTGGGAAAGACTAAACTCTACGACCAAGGATACTGACACACACACACACATACTGTACAATTAAATGAACGCCCTGCAGAGCCATTATAACACACAAAGTATGAAGGTTAAATTCACCTATTCATAAAATCCATTAGAAAAATTCACCTATTCATAAAATCCATTAGAAAAATTCACCTTGTGAAAACCCCTTCCCATTCATATGTAACTATTCTCTCTCTCTCTCCTCTCTCTCTCTCACACTTTGCTTTCTCTTTTTCCACTTTTTTCTGCACACACAAAGGGACACTAAGCCCCTTGACATCTGTCACTGCTCAGTGGCTCAAAGCTAAGTCAGCAGTTTCAGAAACAGCCATCAACCATGAGGGGAGTAGGGAGTGGTCTCTCCATTAACATCTTATTTTATGTATGAATGAGCATGTAGTTGTGGGTGCACACATCACAACTTAGCATGCTTGCCAGGCTCAGTGTTGCCAACGCTTTACAGGCATGTAGACTTAGACCTAATTTTCCCAATTCTCTCCAGACTTGTGGGGATTGTTTCTGACAAATATTTATAATATTTACCTGGGACAATACAAGTTATATGGCCTCATTTATAAAACTCTACGTAGCCTACGTATGATCACAATACAGGAAAGTGTGTACGCCAAAAAATATTGAAAGTTATAAATCCTCACGTATGTACAGCACTTCTCCACATAACGTTCACTTTATAAATCCCATTTAAATGTAAAAGTCTCGCGCAAGAACGCGCTTCTAGCCACACCCTGTTAAAACCCACATTTGTCTATACATAGTAAATGAACGGCCCCAAATAAATATTAAAATAACTACTTACGCCTGAGGAACCCGTTGCCTGATTGCCCCAGAGCAAAACGTTACGAGACATTCTCATAGGGCAACGTTTGATTGGGATTTATAAAGTGAACTTTGCATGGAGAAGTACGTACACGTTTATAACTCAATATTTTTTGGCATGCGCACTTTCCTATATTCTCCGTACGTAAGGTTTTTCCGTACGTAAGGAGTTTTATAAATTAGGTCCCTGGTGATCTCTGCTGTCGATTACATTGGAAACATTGTTGAAGCTTTTTTGATGGGGCCATCAAGACAAATAAAATACTGTCTAGCTCTAAATGTTTCTTCCAGTAGTCTGTACCGTTAACATTGTAAAAGATATCCAAGGATACTTTCAGGCTAAATTCACTTCCTTGTTGTACATTGTACAGGGATGAATAAAATACAGTGGAAAGAAAATATTTGTGAACCTTTTGGAATTATCTGGATCTCTGTATGAATTACTCAGACAATGTAGTCTGAGCTTCGGGCAAACTCCCAATAACATACGAGCATGCTATGCTTAAACTACAGTAATTTTTCATGTATTTTTGAACACAGCTGTAACCTCCACCAACCATTTCCTGCAGCTGCTGCTATGGTTAAGAAGGATTTTGGACCTCCTACACAACTATTTCAGCTTTGTTTCTTTATTCCTTCTATTCTTTATTATTATCTAGACTAGTGATGACACCTTTTAGTTGGTAAAAAGCCAGGTGTCTGATTCTTGCTTAGTTATTGCTGCATTGTCACAGATATTTGCGTCACAGTGAGTTTATTTTGGATGAGTCTATTCCAGGGCTGACTTGTCCTCTTGCCTCATCGCCCCTCAACTTCTTCGTGACGGATTCGCCCCCTGTGTTTTCTGCGCTCTCACCCACAGAACTCACAACTTCAACACGCACACATTTATTCCACTTTATTGAAGAAGCTAATTGGTTTTAACACAACCCAACTGTTTTGCGCCCTTCTTTAATGCCTCTCTTCAACCCCTCAACATTATCACATTACAGTATGTTCTTTTGAGAAGAAGTGAGACATTTTCCCATGACTTCTTAGCTAGATATTTGCACAGTTTAAGAAAGTTTAAGAATGCGTTGAAGGAGGGAAAATAATTGGTGGTTGATGCAAACTGTGGTTATTGCATATTTATGTGGCATCGCAACGCCACCAGAGCCATTCCCCAGGGTAATGACTTGACAAATGCTATCTCTCACAGTGTCCACACTTTCCATTTCTCTCTCATTATGGTAAATAGTCACCTCACAAATCAAAGACACTTCCAAATTTAATAAACTAAAACCTAAGATCTGTAGAGAGTCCAGTTCAGAAATCACTAGCCAAATTGATACATCTCTCGTTTGCGTTACCTGATTGAAGGAAATATGTGGGAAATAGAAACACAGTTTCAGAAGAACTGTCACTATCATCAAAGCCTCACTTGGAAGCGTTTTGCCATTTCATGCATCACAATATTTCTTCTAAAACCTCACTGTTCATGCATGGGTCGTTATTGGCGAATCAAAGTGGGGTGCGATATTATGCGACCCCAGTGTGCCTTGAGTCCAAGTCGCTAAACCGAGCCCATCTCTAACCTGGCTACCAGACATTTGCCTTGGAACATCAGTTCCAGTGTCGAATCCACCAACAAGCCCTGGTTTTCTGGTTACTCTAAGGTTTCTTTCATTTTTTTAATTCTTTAACTAAGAAGGTTTATTTTCTTAATCTTCTCTTGAATTGCTGCACAGCATGTCTTATTGCCATACCAGCTCTCAAACAGCATTTTAGGAGTCTCTAAATGAAAGTATTAGGCAGTCACAATGGGAGCACTTCCTTGGCTTTCAGAGGGCGTCAGGGATTATGAGAAGCTATGAGCTCCTGTGGAGGGGTTATATTTGGCAACCTCAGCATCTCCTTACACAGCATGGAGATTGCTCTGGCAGCCTAGACTCGTGTGGCATGGCCATATATTTGAAATGAGGCCCTTAAAACAACAGATCTGCCAGACAAACTCTAGGAAATTAGCTGCAGCTATTCAGTTCGAAGCGTTTCTTGTCATTTGCACAGTTAAAAAAACAGGTTTCCATGTACAATGAAATTGCTGTACAGGAAATTTGTATAAATCATTTGCCCTCCATTTCTGAATGCCATAAGAAAAATAGAATAAAGGAACATGAGAAATACCATGTAAATACTATGTACACTTCACAAAATAAAATATAATTAAAATGAAGATATTGTGTGCAGACCGTGGGTACTGACTGTGAATGTGCAGTATGTGTGTGTATGTGTGTGTGTGTGTGTGGGGGTTGGGGGCAGCGAGAGGCTTCCTCTATAATGAGGTGGGTTAGGGCAGGGGCAGGGGTTTGAGTCTGTTGGTCAGTCTGACGGCCTGAGGAAAGAAGCTGTCACTCAGTCCCGAGGTCCTGCACTTCACACCTCTGTACCTCCTTCCAGACGGCATAAGAGTGAGCAACCTGTGCTGGGGGTGGGCGGAGTCTGATACTGCGGGCTCTTCTTCTTTGGACTCTCCGATGGTAGATGTCCTGCAGAGATGGTAGGGTCACCAGGGTGATCTTCTCAGCAATCTTAAGCTGCAGGTGTTTGCGGTCCATGGCGGTGTTGTTCCCACACCACACCGAGATGTAGCTTTTTTTCTTGCAGCTGTAGGAGCTACTGAGAATCCTCGGTGACATGCACATTTTCCTTAGGAAAATCAGCCACTGGGTGAGGTTACATGTCCAGGTGAGATCATCACTGATGTGGACGCCTGGGAATTTAAAGCTGCTGACCTTCTCTACCGCTGACTCGCGGATTGTCAGCAGTTGATGAGGTGTCCTCCCCTTCCTCCTGTCTATTATCAGCTCCTTGGTCTTATCTGTATTTAGAGGTAGGTTTTTATTGTCACACCATGTCACCAAATTTGCCACCTCTCTCCTGAATGCTGTTTCGTCGTCCCCAGTGATCAGAGCAATGACAGTGGTGTCTTCGACAAATTTTAGGATGGTGTTATTTTTTGTGTGAAGCGACGCAGTCGTAGGTGAATAGTGTATAGAGCATGGGGCTGAGGACACACACTTGTAGGGTGCCGGTGTTCAACGTCAGTTTGTTTGTGAGTTTGTGAGGGAGGGCTGTCGCTGAACTGTAATCAATGAAGAGTATTCTGACGTGGGCATCCACGTTTTCCAGGTGTGAGAGGGCTATGTGCAGGCCTGTGGAGATAGTGTCCACTGTTGATTTGTTCGGGCGGTACGCATACTGCGGGGGATCCAGTGACTATATTAAACTGGCCAGAACAACTCTCTCAAAGCACCTCATTATAATTGGAGTGAGTGCTAGTGGCCTGTAGTCATTCAGACAAGTGACTGGGCTCCTTTTGGGGACTGGGATGATGGTGGTGGTTTTAAAGCAGGTTAGGACTGTGGCTTGTGCAAGGGACAGGTTAAAGATACAGGAGCAGCGAGATGTGGTCTGAGAGTCCAAAGTTTGGAGCTTTGGAGGCATCCACGATGTTACTGTGCACATTGAGAATATTTTGGTCTCTTGTGGGGAGATTCACATGCCGGTAATATTTTGGTAGCACAGTCCGTAGATTGCAGTGGTTGAAGTGTCCCCCAATGATGAAAGCAGTTGGGCAAAGCTACGACATCAGGGCGTGCAAGCGCGCATCAGAGAACTCTACCCGTCGGCACAGTGGGCTATGTGAACTGTAAAAATCATGCAGTTAATTTGACTATCGCCGATGCTGCTAAGCTCCCTGTCATTCACAACTCACTCAATTAAGTGACAGAAATTGGGTCTTTTCTAACAGCGTCTTCAAAAAGACTACACTGCTATTTAAATGACTAAATGACTAAAGAGCGACTCCAGAAATGTTCTAATACACGCTGGTCCCAACAGGATGCGTGTTAATCGACTGTCATGAGCCACTATGCGGACGTGCACACCACGATCTCTCGTCAGAGCCAGATCGTGCATGTAGTAAAATAGCAGTGTCATTCAGCAGTGTTCACAATGCAATGCCTGTAACATGCAATTTTTGGCTTTATTTTCTCGTGCTGTGGGCACATGGCTGTGGGAAGCAATGCCGGTCTTGCATACCATGGAAGGGAAACCTGTGGACGCCCCTGAGCTGGGATGGACTAAGAGTAAATAAAAGGCAAGCCAGAGAGAGGAGACAGAACTAGCGGTGGAAGAGTACAGATGACAGTAAGACGGCCTTGCTCTCATTAATTCTCCTTCTCTGAATGTATTGTTTGTGAAATGGATATCACAGAGAACCTAATAGCCTTTACCGGCAATTTTGCCCTGCATAATTCCCCCCCAATTCTGCAATTTCAAAGGCAAATGAAACACTCGGCGCGTGGTTACGCGGGTGGAGGTGGCAGAGCACTTGCTGTCGAGATGAGAAATACTCCATTGGCATGACCAGTGCGCCGTTTATTCCAGCCGGCATTGCTGCAATGCATACGAAATCAATAGAGCGGTCTGAGATAAAAAAAAAACATGAAGGGGTAAAACACTTCCAATATGTTGCCGGCTGCCTGTTCCCTTTTACCAAGCTGCCGGGTGGCGTTGATACAAATCCCACAGCGCGCCGAAACCCATCAGTCACTGGAGAGTTTTTCATTAAGGAGCGGGGGAGGCCTTATTGTGAGCCTGTACTTGTAGCGGCAGACTCCAGCTCAGCTGTAACAAGTAGGCTACATGCTGCATGTCTGTGTAAGGATCATTGCAACAAAAGTGTACCATGCTGTTAATGGCGTTCATGTGAAGCAGTCCTCTTTCCACCCATTGCCACGATATGAAGAATACATTAATGGTAGGGTTTACGTGATGCTTGAATTCAACAGACACATACCTTGTTAGCAACATGCTTTATTCAACTTCTGGTGTGTTCTTTAGGCTTCCTCAAGCCACAGTGATTTTATTCTCCTTTTTCACAGAGAGCAAGGTAGGCTCTGCTAGTTCTTTCATCAGCAGATTGGTGCAAACAGAAATGGGCTGCGGGCCTAATTGGAAAATTTCAGGAGCCTACTTTGATGTGTAGAATGCATGCTGAGAAAAGGGTTTCTTGGAGGCCAGTGCTGGACTTATGTGTAACCAGAGAGAGCATACAGTACACGATATCATTAATCTGATACTTTTATCATATATATATGTGTTTCACAGCTTTTATCGCAGATTAAGGTAATACAACTATTTAGCCAATTGGAATTTCTATTTGCAGTTCAACAATAAACAGCAGTAGGTGTTTAAAATTCAGTTATAACACATTTCTGTAAGTCATTATTATATCAATTATTAGCAATGTCAAAACATTTAAGTCCAGTAGCTGCATGTAGCCTCTAGCTGGGCTATATAAAGCCCCATGTGTGCTTTAAACCAGTTGATTCTGCAATGAAATTTACTGCATGTGCTAACTCAAGCCATTGTAAACCCTGTACATGCATAACAATGAAGAGAACATAAAATGGATTTTCAAAGGTACACTCCTCGATTATGTTTTATTGCCCCCAGAATACCAAAATCTCTCTGTGGTGGGCTGGGGTTGTAGGGAGAGCAGTAGAGGGGGGTGTGATTCCCTTTTTACTAAGATGCAGTAGGGGGTTTGATGTCAAGAAATGTAAAACAAAACATTCAGAGCTTGAAATGAAATCTTTCCATTTATTGATTTTTTATAATTTGACAAACTGTTAAATGATTCTAGGTTCTCAGCCACAAGTCCAATAATAACAACGTCAGAAGAAATTATGGCAAGGAGCTATTTTATCAGCTATTTTAAAGCAGAGGTTAATTGAGATTGGTACTGTACAATGCAGCAATGAATTCGTCATCGTATTATAAAGACCTTCCCAATTTCCTCCGAATGTCATATTACTAGCCCATTAAGTACCAGAGACGTTATATCTTCGAATCATGTATAGGAAGCAAATCTTTGCCTAATGGTTGGGGATTCAAAATATAAAATATAAATTTATATATAAGTTTCAACTGTCAGATCTCCCAACACATTCGACCGTTATACCCTACAATTAGTCAGAAGTGTGTTTTCTTTTAATACAGGGGCAGCATAATAGAAGAAAAAAGTCCTCAAATATATTCGTCTTTGTACTCAGAGTTCCCTACAGTGTCCTTGAGGTACTGTGAAAACATCTTACAGCCCTGTAGAGTGTTAGGAGCAATACAGACGCCGCAGATCAAAACAACCGCTGCTCAGAATTTATAATAGCTTTTCGTCTGAATATTGCATTATAAAATCTATCAAACAGACGTAGAATACATAGAGCATAAATATCAGGTTGCGAGAAAGGTTATCATCAGCGTATTATAGAAAAGTCTCCATGTTTGTACAAACAGCAAACTACTGTAAACATTGAAATGTTTTTAGAATAGTCTGAAGTCTGAAGTTGTTCTCAGGCCCAGGGGCCTGTGAACTCGAGGTCCGTATATGAAAAAGGGTGGGGTTTATTATTATGAAAACTCAGTTTAGTGATGTTTAGGCCTCAAGTGCAGCATTGACATAAAAATACATTCCCGTATACAGTACATACAATTACACTGCTCAAAAAAGGTCCCACTAGAGAACGTCAGGCCCTCATACCATCCTCATGGCGTCTGTTTCTGACAGTTTGGTAAGAAACATGCACAACTGTAACCCAATGGAGGTAATTTTGTAGGGCTCTGGCAGTGCTCCTAATCCTCCTCACACAAAGGAGCAGTCACTGGTCATGCTGCTGGGCTGATGCCTTTCTACGGCCCTGTCAAGCTCTCCTCATGTAACGGTATCTCCTGGTATCTCCTGGTATCTCCTGGTATCTCCTCCATGCTTTTGAGACTGTACTGGGAGACACAGCAAACCTTCTTGCGATGGCACGTATGGATGTGCCACCTATGCTTACACACATACAGTACAAACTCATTTGAAATCAACTCTACAATTTTCTCTGATTACTATCTGTCTGTCAGACAGTTCTTTTGGGAGAGCTGATTTATCTGTCTGACATTTACACTGACTTTTTGCAGAACTGAAGCTTAATGCCTGACACAGGTTTAACCAAAATGAGCTCATCTCACAAACTACAAATTTTCACTTTGTGAACATTCATAAAGTAAAGATACAATGCTGAAAAATTATTAAAAGGGAAAGTAATGCAATGCAATACTACATTAAAAGCGATACTTCTTGACCCAGAAAATAATCTGATTTGGTACTCATACAGTTTTGTTTTCAAACAAGCTGGGTGATTATTTGGGATTATTCTAGGAGCACTGTAATGTGATTTAAGAGTATCCCTTCAAGGATCAAAAGTAATTATCTTAATTTCTCAAAAGTGGATTACTCATAAAAGTACTTTTGCTCAGATATTCTTTTTCCTGTAAGAATAATATAATAGATTTCTTTTTGTAATCTTTTAGTTTATGTTGTAGCAAGTAATGAAGGTAGCTGTAGAAAATGTGGTGGAATATCAATATATAATGATTGTAATTCATTAAAAAAAGTTAGTAAAATTTAAGGTAAATACAAGGATATATACTAAAGTTAAAATTCCCCAAAATAATACTGTATTTCTATTTAGTTTACACAATTGCCTATGCACTTTGCAGCAAAAGTTATCATCAGGTTCTTAAATAGACATCATGTTTCAAAATGGTTGTTGTGAAGGTTAGATTTATTGGATGGATTGTAGCATTTGGAGCTATAAAAAAAAGAGGCAGGAGTCAGGGGAGTAATTTGGCCAATTGTGCCCACTTTACCAACACCCTTGTAGCCATCTTTTTTGTCAGTGATGTTTACCAAGTATCGGACCTTCATATATCAACAATCTTTTCTCCTTTTCCATTCTTTTTTGTTTTCAGTTTCTTCAGCAAGTCTGTCAATCACGTAGCTCTTCAATAATTCAGAACTGTATTTTTTTTCTCCCCATCTCAGACCCATAGAGTGTGCCCCAAAGTGAACTGGGCCTGTTGTTGCTACAGAAACAGCCTAGACCCGAAACCTTGGCGTGAAATTGGAGTGGCAGGCATTAACCTGAGTGGGTACATATTAATATTGTCATTACCAGCAGCGTTAAGGGATCCATAGAGAGAATCATGCAAATACACGTTTGCAATCAGAAAATGTGTGTGGGTGTGCGTGTTTGTGTGTGCATGCCTACTTTCTTTCACCTACACACACTTCAGGTAGCGGTGTGTCCACTTTTATTCGTTCCCTCAAAAAAAAAGTAATGAATTAAAGTAATATTGTTAATCATATTTGGTACAAGAAAGACAAAGAAAATGACCGCAGGAAACAAATTGCTGCTTGTTGATGCATGACATGAACATCTTGTTTAAGAATGAAAGAAATTAACCCGGGGTGAAGGCATTTCAATATTGCATGTATGACCTTGTTCTCCTGGTTTAGGCCTACACTGTTATGTCCGTCTGTGTGACAGAATTGATTTAACAAAAGAATTTTAAACAAATGATATTGCAGAAAAAATTAGTTATAATATGGTACAGCAGAATACAATAATAAACTAAAATAATGATTTATATTTTAAAATAAAATAAAAATAAATAAACCCAAAATAAAATACCACTACTATTCAAATAACTTCCCAAAATGGTATTTATACTGCTTGTGTTCTCTGTGAGGAATATACATTTGTGGCCTGAAATGTATAGATATCTACACTTCTGTCTAGTGTATTTTTGAAGCAGGAATGAAGAAGTTCAGTGTAAGCCAATCATGTAGAGTTTTATCTTAGAGTTGAGCCATTTCTGTTATCAGCTGCCTCTTTACCACTGTGATTTTAAAGTTAATAAATTACTCATGACCTATGATGCAACCGCAGCTAGGTTCTGGCAGATGCACTTGTTATTACGATGGCCATTGACACAGGCACACTCACACAACATGGGAGCTAACTAGTTGAAGAGCACCTTTTTTCTTATGTGGTCTTTCTGTATCATGAACCTCAACTCAGCGTGTGACAGAAGGGTTACACACTGAAATCTCTTGAATTAGCATAATGACCAGCTGCAGACTTTTAAAACCTATAATCAAATTCCTCGAAGAATTGTAATGCTAATCAGACTCATGAAAGACTTTATGTTACAAAAAAAAAACGATACAGGCTCCCAGCCATATTAATGAGCCCCCTAGCAAAACCAATAACAACGTTCATATAACGTGAGATAAAGAAATTATTCCCGAAAAGTGATACGGGAAATCACGACAGTATCTATTCTGGGAGCAGACGCAGCCTAGTAAACACGTTTCCTTCACCCTGACTCATTCTCCAGTCTTTCAAACTTTCTGTAAGCGTAATAGAGTAACATCAGTACAGCTCACTCAGCTTGCTGCCAGAGGGGACAGCATATGCTGTAGGAGGGACGGTACATAGAGCATGAAAACAGCCTACAGGGCTGAGGAGGCAGCAGTCAGGGCTATACTGAGCAGAGCTGCACATAATATAGCATGTAAGAGCTATAACGAACTTTACTACACTGCATCAGTGGTTCATGTAATATTCACTGGTTACTGCAGTGATATTAAATATCGACCATCTAATTATAAATTTTGCACATGATGGCAAAGTAGATTGGAACCATGGAAATTAAGGTGTGTTTGCTGCTATTTTGTTTCCATTACTTCTATCATATTTTTGACCTGTCATACAATAATTCAATATGTACAGAGGCTTGTAATGCTGTACATACTGGAAGACATAGGACCAGCAACATTACTTGGGCTTCACTGATTGTGATTATAGTGTATATTGTTATAACAACATACAGTATGTTGTGAAATGACATTATCTTATTACATTGAATAAAATGAATTATAAGCTTGCAAATACATATATTGCAAATACTTCTTATAAATATAAGAAGAGATTACTTGATAGGTTTTGTTGTTTTTGTCTTAACTTTGTTTATACAGTATATATTTAATTTAGTTAAACGTTTACTTTCTTGCTCAAGTCTGTGTTGCCCTGATACTTCAACTTAAAACCAAATAATAAAATAAATAATTATAATCTTGTTAAATTTATATAGTGTAAAATACTTTATGCTTGCTTTGAGCCATCTAAGGGGTCAGTTTATGTTAAATAGTTCAAACTAAATTGGTTAAATAGTAACTTACTTAAATTTTAAATAGGAACTATTTTAAATAGATATCTTAAACGTAACCCAGAGTAAAGTTAAAAGAATGGCACGTCCCATAATTCCCATTATTCTTGAACAGACACGTTGACATAATGATTGGATTTGTTCAGGACAACCATTATGTAAATCACGGATCATAATTCCATAAATTGGCACGTGTCATACTTAAGCTCATTATATCAAAACCATCCTGTCTGCTTTTGGTGCATGTTAATTTGATGATAGACTTATTAAGTCTGTTTGCATTGTAATGAACATAAACGCAAATAGTGGATACTCAAATACGATAATTTCTTCTGATGGCACACCAATGCTTGTCAGTGGCGATGCAGCAAAATGATATTGATGAGATTGGTTGTAACAGACTTCATGTCTTCCCATCCCACCCCTAGCACATTACTAGCCTTAAGACTACTTAGTTATGAATATTCCATTCCAGCACGCACCATTAAAGTTTATCCCGACATGAGAGATAAATCAGTCAATGGCATCTAAAATGCTCTAGGAAATCTTGGCCCATCTTGTGGGCCTACTGAAAATGTCTAGGGGATACACACTAGTCTGGTTAAATCTCTTCAGATTTTTCAAGCTCTAGCTCTACGATTCGCTCCAGGAGGGTAGTTCAGTTGGTGCCGACAGCAATTAAGCAGCAATGTGTTTGCCAGTGGCAAATCATCCCCATGTGGTTCTTGTTCTGGTTGGTGGAAGGTGGTCCAATCGCTTGCTAGTGCCTGTGTTTGAAAATCAGCATCATACATTTGTTCTTCTGATTCTTTAAAGGTGGTCCAACAACCAGCTAATGATGCGATTGACACCTGTTGGCACCACCTGGCTGACAAACCTTTCAACTGAGAATTCCCAGATTTATATTTAAAAGACTTACGATGGTTTTAACCCAGCTTGATACACACATCCATGCACACAAGACAGACTAACATTAGCGCTGGGTTGGTGACCTGAGATGCCCTCGGACTAAAACCAGTTGTTTGTACAATGGTCATACGTTAGCTCCAGACCACAGTGACCTGGGGGTAGAGTAACATTCTGCGGCCTTGCCCGCCTTGCTGCCACTATCCCTGGACGGAGATCAAGGCTGTCTGGGCTCTCTGGGGAGACAGCCAAAATGACAGAGGAACCTGAGAGTGACCAGAGAGTGAAATAGATTAGGGCTCCACTGGTATCAGAGAGGTTTCCATAAGACAAATCTCTGGCCACAGAGTCAATTCTAATGAATTGTAGACCTGTGTTATTAATTGGTGTTCTACTGGGACCTGCCCCAAGAAATTGTAAAAGCAGTATTTTTTATTTTTTTCACATCGACCTTTGTTGTTTCTCCTGTCATTAAGCAGAAAGGGAAGGGAAGGGTTCAGGCGTGGATGACATACACTTTACTGGGGGCAATAGTGGAGTCAGCAGAACAGGTATGTTGTACCTGTTAGCGTAAAGAATTGTTAAGGCTAGAAGATCAATGCAAGCATGACTGCAGAACCCAGCAGCCTATGGAGACCTAGAGGTCACCAGGAAGTGAATCGATCATGCTTCAGGCTTCAAGCCTAATTGGTTGGTATGGAAAAACCTGGAAGAACTAGATTGTATAGTAAATGACACGTGAAGAGAGAAAGAAAGTGCAAAAAATAAAATAAAAAAGATAAACCACAAAGGACTGATTAGAAGGAGACAAGCCCCAGCAGGTCATTTCTGGATGAAGCTCTGCATCTTAAAGGCGGGGGTGAGCGTCAATGTTTCATTAAACCTGGAGGCAGATTACTGGGGTTTCCACACACCATGGTGCCCCTTGACTAGGTGGGATGATACATTATGGCAAGATAATCATTACTTAACACACACCCACAGCCACCTGTTGCGTATGACCTTACGATAAGTAACTTTTAGAGTGCCGTACTAAACAAACTACACATCAGCTATTTGATCATGGTGAACAAGCATCCTACCGATGACACAGGCATTGATCTCCTCTGTCCTGCCGTCAATAGGCAATTATTAAAATGTAATTAAACATGCCCTTCACACTGTCGATACTGATACGATTCTTTCCTCTAATCACAGGAAGCGTTCATCAGGGTCCAACGAGAGTGTCATCCCCAAAATTATGCCACGGCGCTTCTTAACAAAACAAAAACAAAAGAAATGCAGAACAGGCGGTACATTCACCTCTGCTCCTTAACCTCGCCCCTTCTAGGCGGACAGCTGCATCATTCCGGCCGGTAGCGTCCAATTATGGGCTTCCAGGAAGCAGTAATGGCCAACTCACTGGAGAAGCTTAAACCTTCTGAGTTGATCCTACCATAGAGAAAGGAAGAAAATATTTTCTTTAACCAGTCTGTATGCGTGCAAGTTTAAATAGTTTGTTTTCCTTTTTTATTGGATTTGGATGTCTGCAGCAGCTTGACCCTTTTTGTTAGGAGGCAGGCAAGGGCAGGATGTGGCCCACACAACCACAGCAGGACTAGCAGTCATGCCAGGCTCTTGTGTAACTTACAGCCTATAAAATGAGCCATAGCTGAATGGAGGAAGTGATTCATTTTAGTTAATTGAGGGCATGCGTAGGTTCTTCATAAAAACACTTCTCCTCCAACTCTAGTTCTTCTCCAACTCTAGTATTAGGAAGTGAGAGACCGTGGCCATGCTGTACCCACTGTAAATAACAATTCAGAGAATTCATGAATGAATAGAAACGGCCACATCATCAAGTTTACCACCTTTCTGGCAGCCTGACCTAGTCAAAAAAATACGTTTTTTTGGAGGTAGGTAGGTAGGTAGGTTACTTTATTTGTACCCGTGGGTAGATTTGTTTTACAGCAGGAAAACATCCATTTTTGACATCCATTTTGTCACAGCAAACATATCAGTTAAAAACAAACTAGAAACATACATACACACAACAAAAAACAAAAGACACACAGCTAATAAAACTGATAGGGTAGAAAGGTAGAAATGTATATAATAATTTATAATTTATCATACTTTACAGCATCAGAAAAGTACGCACTGCGCAAGTCCAGGGCGCAGGTCGATCTATGGTGTGGCCAATACTTTTTTGCTAATTGTGGGACATGTGGCGGTGGCGGTAATCAGGTGCAACAGCACAGTTGTAAAAGGCTTGGATTAGAATGAATAAATTATCAGTAGGAGTGGTGGGGGCCAATCAACTCAGCTCCTCTCATTCTCTTTAAACTTTAAAACGTTTAAGGACAGCAGAGTCATTAGTTAAATTATTCATGAAATAGACCAACATACACAAAAGTGGGGTGTGTGATTTTGGATAGGTATGTGCTTAGTGCACCTTCGCCTAAAGCCCGAAAACTACCACACTCTGCGATAAGACATTGTGTGACCAGGCAGAGACGCTAGCACGCTCTACTGCACCCTCACTCCCATTTTGGCGCAAGCGATGTCATGGCGCACCGGGAAATTACGCACCCAGGCGAGAGAAAAAATACCTTGCGTCCAACGAAATTGTCTTCATTAGCGCTACCGCTGGCCTTGTGCCGTCCAGAAACTAAAGCCCATAGTCTTTGAAAAATAAAAATGTTTCTCTTTGTGTCTTTTTCGTCTTTTAGTTTTGGTAGAATTTACATGGATTCTTCCTGTATGTTGGCCATATCGCAGTATTCCAGCCATTCCTATCAATGTGCCTTGCAGTTGGAGGAAATACCTTATACAGTCTTGTGTACTTCACCTTTGATTAGACTGTGGTAACTAATGGTATGATCCATTAACTACACTCATCCCAAACAAGCTTTAATTTGTTAGCAAATTTCTTATGTATGGAGCAGTGTGGAGCAAGCATATATGGGCATTTGATTCTATAACATACATAACATAACATGCCAAATCGAAAAAAATTATGTGACTCAAAGAGTTTATTTTTCAGGCTAAAGGCAATATCCAGACAATATATTGGATGTTATACCTCACAAACAACTTTGTCACCGTACACTATTGTGCTACACTATTGATTTTTTTTATCGGTTGAGCAGTGATCCGGCCTTAGCTTTGCCATGTGAGATATACCAAATGGTCTGCCTCCGAGGCATAACACTCTGGTACAACATCCACAACTAATATGACAGCCTGTTATATCCAGTACACCCAAGTTACAATGAGTAATGAATAAATAGCCTTTTCCCTCTCATGGATAAGCTATTATCTTTACAGGCTATGTGTGATTTTAAGCTTTCCAAATTGTTTAACACCAACAATATGCATTGTGAACTGGTAACTAGAGGTGCAAGAGCAAACAGCCAAAAACTAAAATTGAAAACATAGGCCACCCTCACTTTTACCCTTGCAATCGTTTTTCAGTTGGTTAATTAAGGGCATGTGTGGGTTCTTTATAAAACACCGCCCCTTTGTTCTACAGCATGTGTATGAGCTCTTCTGCATACACCAATACAAGACACACTCACAAACAGCTTAACATAACCCTGACACAGTGGTTTGGTATAATCCCTGGAACAACTCGACATTTCTCTTACTCACTCACACATACACACAGATAACTAGATGAATTTGCACAGACTTATCTCTGACCTCTCCTGGACACTGGTCACCACAGTAATATTTGAAGGGAACAAATCCTGGACTGTCAAAATGATCTGATTACACAAAACCTGCTCCTGTTTGTACTGACATCAACAGGGGAGAGGTAACACTTTGGCTGGCTGGTTTGATTGTTTAGATGGGCACCAGGTAATAAAAACAGAAGCATCTGCTCCCCTCTGGGGTGTCAGATGACTAATCAGGAACCACGGCTTTCAACCAATTGTTTGAAGATGTCATGACAGAGCGGTAGGCTTGCTATCTGCGGTTCACATGAGTCATGTCATTTCCGTAATCAATCCGGTCAGGGTTAAGTGTCAACAGCAGTGATAAAGGTACAGTTTGACCCTAGCCAGGCTGGAGCAGAAGACAATGAAGATATTATAAATAAAGGCAATAAAGATTTTCTTCTGCAGTTTTACGGTGTGCAAACATACAGTACCTCCGAATATCCATGAGACACACTTGCTGCCCTGGAGATCAACTGAGATGTTTTTGTTTTTCTTGTTGTTTCCCCATGTTCTGTGTATGCAGTGTATAAATCATGACATGCCAACATACTTAGATACAAGTGTATCCCTGTGAAAGCTATGATTAGCTGCGTCCCTACATGGCAGCTGTGTTTCCATCTGAGAATGGATTTTCAGATGGGTAATGCGCCACACCACACGTTTAAGACTGTCTGGGAACAGTTCCACTAACATAAAAATGATTCTGCGCAATACAGTGGGCCTGCCCAGTCACTAATTCCAGTCGGACATCTGTGGGATAAGATGAATCAAACTCTTCTGAGTCGAGAGCCACTCTACCAGCCAACACAAAGACTGTGAAAAGCATTGAAGTCTGCTCGGGCAAGTCTCCCCGGCGGAACACTTTCAAAACCATGTTGAGTCTGTGCCCAGACAAATTGAGGCTGTTCTGAGGGCCAAAGAAGCTGCAACGCAATATTATGAAGGCATCTCTTATGCCCTCTGTGGCTCTTCGAAATGCAAATTGTAAATGAAAGAAGAGGGCCCCGGCAGGACTTGGTCATTCATGAAAATGCAAATTTTGCATATATTTGATTCTGTTGCAGCAAAATGCAGTATATTTCCAGTGAATGTTTTAAATTAATACTGCTTTTAAGGTGAAGTTGGAACACACACTCACTCTGCCCTAATGAACACACATGGACCTCAAGGCTGGAAAGTAGGAAAGTTGCTGGTATTGAAGCTACTCCTTGGAACTAAAATTATGAAAACTTTATTGAAAACAAATGAGATACAGTATATAAAATGGCACTGAAACACACTTCATTAATTTGGCTTGAAAACTGCCAGGAATTTTGAATATTTTGGTGGTAACTAAATATAAATTAAAAAAACGAAATACACTCATGGAGATGGAGATTCAAACTATTTTGTATATAGAGAATGAGCTACCAAGGGTCCCTAATAGGGTCCCCCTGCCATATAGGACCACCTAAATCACTTGGTCTGGCTAAATCACTCTCTTGGAGTTTATTGGGTAACGCAGCTGTTTACAGAGGTTAATTTATGTTAGTCTGAAATGAATGTTTCCAGTGCAGTGCGGCTGACGTGTGTTGTGCTGGGCTTTAAATTAGGCCTTCAACGTGAAATTAAGAAGAAAGAAGGAAACGTTGAGACCAGACAGGTCAGATATTGAGGGTGTGGCTTTTGCGAAATAAGCTCTGACAATGGACCAAGAGTGACACACAAGTTGCTTGTTTTCTACTGGAGCGGTAATCAACAGAATTATTCATTCCGTTCATCGTTATGTCTTCACAATCTGCATTTTCTCATTCCTTTGTAAGTGATTCCTTTGGTAGGATAAATAGGTACTGTAGTACTACATTCTACTGGATGAGCTAGGTCAACTTGCAAGCTGCAGTATTAGAAAAGTTACACCCCTTATGTTTCTGCTTCACAAACTTGTATGGTGGCATTGTGTTCAGCTCAGCTGCACCCAAGCAGATAGTTATATGGCCTTATTTTCCATGACAAGAGAGCAGCCATCTTTGTTTATATTGTGTTGGAACTTCCCATTGAGCTCCTGATCTATTGACGCAGATTGTTATCACAATCTAATAAGGTAGATCAAAAAACATGAGTAGCATAATATCTGCTGTCCAAGGCTGTCATAATAATTGGAAGAAGAGGCGAAATTCTCTTCCACAGTAGCAACATGCACCTCCTTCCAATGATAAAAACCTGCATTGCTGGTTGAAGGCGCTACATCTAAAAAATGTAATCATTAACTCAGCAAAGGTTGTGTCAACCAAAACTGTAAGTATATGTTTTTAGCATGTGGCTAGCATGTGTCTCTAAGAAGTTAGCTCTGTCTAACTTCTTCTTAATCTCCCTGCTTTCCAAACTTTCAGTCATGTTTCCTTGCCATCCACAAGTTTTATTCTGTCTTTGAGATTAAGAGATCCACACCCCAGGAATACTGTATTGGTGAGCGTGAAGCTACTGGTCTCATTATAATTTCTCTCACTCTGCTGTGCTTTGCTGAAAAATCTAAGACAAATACACATCTGGCAGAGTAATTTTTCATAGCTACGTTTAGTATAATCATATTGTATTCTATGAAGAAAAAAACATGTCAGATAGTCTAGCAGTTTGGTGGTTAAACTCCCAATCATAAGGTCAAGGGTCAAACCCTGGCATGGTCCCTTTGGTTAGTATACTAGATGTCAGAGGTTCCTGTATGAACTGACCCACATAAAGTTATTTAAGAGCCAAACATGGTTTTATTATGGCATCAATGGCCAATGAACCTTTATTGTTTAAAAGAGCAAACAAGAGATTGAATGAAAAACACAGATTAAGACTAAGATGATTTCCCTTTGAAACACCCAACAGTCAGTACTGGCCACTTTTCACACAATCTCACCATCATGTCCCTGAAGTAGTCAATTTTGAGCGTGTTCTCAACGGAGTGGCTGATGTTCCATTACTCAACGCCCTGGCACTTCCTGTCTCTCACCCTGTGCCACAAGTTTAAACTGGTTCTGTCACACCCCTCACTCTTTCCCCACACCAATGGTGTCCAATGACAGGCCAATCGTCAAAAACAACACAGTTATTTTTACCACTATTACTAAGTCACATTATTCACCAATTAGGACTGGTTCTGTAATTGGGACATTTGCACAGTAATTTATTCCTCATCTTGAAATTAGCCATAAAATAAATCAAAGGGATCATAAAACCGCTAAACTGGGTTTAATGTGACTGAGCCTGATGGCATTTTAAAGTAAAACTATAAACTAAAAACTAGATATTTTTTTTATATTGCTACCCATTGAGGGGTTTCGTTCATATTTATGATTTATTGAACATATAAGTACAGTAAGTAAGCAAGTAGTCTTACTGTTCTGTAATATATACTGTTAAACCTTAAATGTTAAAGACTATTTGACTTAAATACAGTACGGAGAAACCACAAGGTTAAACATTCAGACACACCTAAGATTAATTTGAATCTTTGAATAAGTCCAGAGAAATGAAAACTGGTCAAACTAGCCTCTGATAAAAATAGCAGGAATACCTGTGTCACCACACAGATACAGTATATTACCCCTGTTGGACCCCTGCACGCTTTGAGTCAAAAGGTTGCCTACATTTTGAGGTGGCAAGGGAATGAACACTCCGGAGCCAAAAAGTATATGCATTTGTGGAACCTCCCTGCACTGGTTATTGACATATTGCTTACCTCATGATATTGATGCCACACAGTTATTATACGGAAAACCAAAGGGGACACTGACAATGAAGGCTAGTTTGCAACGAGAATGCAAAACTATTTTTTATGTATATTTTCTATAGTTTATCTGAAAATGCTTTCAATCCCACTGTGCAAAGGTTAAATACACATATTTGTTTGTGTGTGTGTGTGTGTGTGTGTGTGTGTGTGTGTGTGTGTGTCGGTAACTCTAAAGATTATGGCAATAGAGATTTCACTTTTATCTTTTAACAGCTTCATAGCCTTGAAAGGTGATGCTTTTTAGAGCAGTGATGGCATCAAATGAGCCATAGCCATGAGACACATTTAGTGTTGCTAATGAAAATTCAAATAAATAAACACATGAACATACGCTTGCCTCAAAGCTGAATCGAGGTGTTTTTTAAGTTTAACAAAATTGGTTGAATCTTAAGTCAAAGCCTTCTTCATCGCTGCAACATAAAAGGTCGGTTCATTTTCAAAACAATGAAATCTATAAATATTAAGTGTAAACACAATATCCTTAAGAAGGCAAATTATTTTCATAATCAATCTGTAGATTATTTCTATGATTCATCTATGTGATTACTTTAGTCTATAAAATGTCAATAAAATAAGGGCACATCTGAAATACAATTTTTGATAATATTAAATTGTCTTGACTCGTGTTGAGACACCACGTGAGTAAATGTTGTGTCAGATTTTGATAAATGATGGAGGGGTGACGAAAGAGAGAACAGAATGGAGACAGAAGGAGAGAGATATGGAAAGAGACAAAGGTAGTAGACTCAAACTTTTGGACCCGGCCGACAGTCAACTCCTTCTGCAATGTGTATTTTATGGAAGATTGTTCTTCCAGTTATTATTTGAGATAACTCTCTCTCACATTTCATTTAAATGCTGCATTCCACAACACTAGCAAGAATGTCTTCTGTTCTACCTGCCACAAGCAAGTATGCAGATATGCCTCGTCAGCTGTTATAAGCTAGGCCTATGCCTATTGCTTATGCTCACTGATGCACCAAAGCAACTATAGGCTAGCAGTCGGCTGGCTCAGACAGCACAGAAAAAATTAATACACCTTATGCGGTTTTCTATCTCTTTGAAATACAGTTTTCATGTACAGACGTGGAATACCTTTTTATACTTTAGAGCATAGCATCAGTGGATTCTAGCATGTCAGGACATGACAAATTGTTTTGTTTGGAGCACAAAATGAGTTGGGATAGCAGGCTTGCCTCTGGGAGCACAATTTGTTTGCTTGTTAGCGTTAAGATCCTGTTTTATTTAGATGCACAAATCTGGCAGCGACATGGACTCAATGCCTCTGAGAGGATCGGCACAAGCCGAGCCAAGCTCGCCGCGGCTGGCCCACTTGCTAAGCATGTGTAAACATTGTACATTTTATTTCTCTTTGTAATCACATTTAGCTAAAGACACTTCGCCCATTTCTGGTTAGAGTTTATGGTTCCCCAGCCAACATGGTGCGAGCTGAGTCCCTTGTGACAAAAGGGCTAAAAGGTTTTGTTTTCCATTCGTGTTTGTATATTTAGCCTGGCGGTCAAAAAGACTGCAATTGGCACTTGTTATTCATTTAATCTGGTTGGCTAAAGTTGCAGGGAAATATGCTATTCCACGCTATAGCTATGAGTGCAGTGCTTGGAGTTATTTCCCCCAGCAGTTTAAAAGAAAGGTGTGTTTCACATTAGAAAATATCCCCTGAGAAGGCCGAAAGGCTACAGTTCATGTTTTTTAATGGCCAATAATTGTATTACATCTTCAGCAGGGCTTATTAAAACACATAGGTATGACTTAAGCTCACACACACATCGGTCAGCCAAGTTGACAACATTTTGCTGTGAGACCCACTCCACAGATTCCTTACACAATTAGCCGGCCTAATATGGCCCTACAGCTACAATGTTGTGTTATGCTAACGTTTCTAATAGGCTAAACCTTTGTATTCATGTTGTGCTAAAATGGGATGAAAACATAATTTACAAGGCCTACTTAATAATATACGCCGTTTGGCATAGTGTTTGGAAATTTAACAGCTCATGAAAGTCTCCAAATTATTAGATTTGTGGGCAGTGCTTCCCTGCAGTGTTTCGCAGCCTGGATTTAGGAAGAATTAACGTCCTCTGTCGGGCACGGCGAGCATTGCAGGCTCAAAGTGTAGGCTACTGTATCATTCCAATGCTCCTTTTTTCTGATGCTCGCTTTCCATGTCACTGTTGTTACTTGTAGGCTATGTGTAGACGCAGCCAATCTCTTCCGTATGACGCTGCCGAGGTTGGGCTCACAAGGGTTTGATCATAATTTAACACACCCACCCTGGAAGAAAAAAACACTCCGGAGGAAAGGCAGTGTTGAGAGATAGGACGCTCGCGGGACAAGAGAAGACGGAAAACCCTGCACCTGCCAAGCAGTCGCTGATGTGACTTAAACGAGGGTTGGTGACAGCAGCTTTTGTCAAGGACTGGGACCACATCCAGGTATCTTTGTGCACCCGAAATCGCAGTATCCGTTTTACGGGTCTTGTAGCCTATATATTAGGACTAATAAATATTAGACTGCGGTTTAGACTGGACTTTTACCGTAAATACAGATAGGATATATTTTCATTCTGAGTAGGCGCCATTGCAAGAAACAGATCTGGAAGAACATTATTTGTTTTTTTTAAGACGGTCTATTTCTCCACAAAGACACAGTAGACCCCGCTGACACATATTCTACAACGCAATGAATGGAGAATACTTATAATATTGTGACCGGTGCTCGCTACGGGTATGCTCGTCCATCTGGCTGAAGATGAAGAATTCCGACTATTATAAGAAATCGAGGCTCTGTACATAAGCATGGAGTTCCTGACATAACATGAATTAATCTACAAATCTCCAAAGTAATAACGCTGCTTGTTTCTTGTGTATTGGGCATCCACGCCGATGTTGTAGCGTGCGTTGTGCGTGTTAGAAGAAATAATAAACATGATTTTGTTTCGTAAATTCCGAGTTTTCATCCTCATGGTGTTTTTGGTGGCGTGCACCATGCACATCATGATAGACTTGTTACCGAAGCTGGAGAAGCGGGCAGTGGGGGCGGACGGCAGTGACGGCGGCTGTCAGTGCGCGCACAGCCCGGGCGAGGACGCGCAGAACTGGGGCAAGCAGCGCACCAGGTCGGTGGCCGAAGCGGGCTGGCCTAACAAGCACACGCTGCGGATCCTGCAGGATTTCAGCAACGAGCCCAGCTCCAATCTCACGTCGCATTCCCTGGAGAAAATAACTGCACCCGGGGACAGGGCTGAAGCCTTCAAGCAGACGAAACAGCCGCCCGGGGACGCGGAGGAGCGCAAGCCGCTCATCAGAGACGCGAGTGGCCGTCTCACCGTCACAGTCCCCGGTGTCTCCCGTCTCTCAGCTCTGTTTGAGCACCCGCTCTACATGGTTGACCTGCCCCCACTCACGGACGACGACACCTTGTTTAACGTGAACACGGATATAAGGTTTTATCCCAGAGCTACGGGGAACCAAGACTGGTAAGATACTGTGTATAGATCAGTAAAACGTACAGTAGCCTACAACATTAAAATGAGTGTGTACCTGCACTATGTGTGTGTGTGTGTAAGTGTGTGCGCGCGAAGTATCTATAGCCTACAGTAGCTATTTACCGAAATACTTGCTTTCGTGAGTCGTATACTGTAGTTGTCACTTCTGTGTACGTGCCCGAATTTAGCCCACAGAAGCCTGAGTTATTTCATTCAACTCCCATAGACAACGGAACGTCTATCAATATAGTTCTTCCATTGAGTCAGGCAGCGCTGACTCCCTTGCCCTATCCGGATGCATCTGAAAGAATATATCCAAGATATTCTGTCTGAAGAAATTAAATAGTATTTCAGTTTAAAATATATACTATTTTTCTATTATGGATAGTGTCCGTTTTATCACATGTAGATTTAAGATGCACTGTTTAGTTACACTTATCCTAAATTTGTTAACACTACAAAATGTTTCTTTTTTGTTTTTGTTTAACTTACTTTAACTTTGTACCTTGTTACTCTATATTCAGCTGAATCATGTTATTTAACTCCTCACAACTGTCCAAGTTGAATAAATATGACATTATATTTCAGATGAACATAACAGTTAATGTACTTTTTTTTACTGTGAGAATGAATCACATCACGTTTGACGCCTTTCACATTACTCTCCTGTCCTCCTCTCCTCTCTCCTCTCCTCTCCTCCTCTCCTCTCTTATCCTCTACTCTCCTCTCCTGTCATCCTCTCCTCTCTCCTCTACTCCTCTCCTTTCTCCTCTCCTCCTCTCCTCTCTTATCCTCTACTCTCCTCTCCTGTCCTCCTCTCCTCCTCTCCTCTCCTCTCTCCTCCTCTCCTCCTCTTCCTCTCCTGTCCTCCTCTCCTCTCAGGCACAATGAGGGGAATGATGAAGAGGAGTACCCTCCCACGGGGGAGGTGACAGTGGAGTCCTATCCCAACTGGCTGCGTTTCCACATTGGGATCAACCGCTACGAGCTATACTCCAGACACAACCCCGTGCTGGATGCCTTGCTCAAGGACCTGGTCACTCAGAAGATCACCAGCGTGGGTGAGTCACTGCTGGGGGAGCCTAGCTAGCTGCTTAGAGCGGCACTAAGGCAAGGTGTTTATTTGTTACTGAAAGATGGTGTGTGTGTGTGTTTGTGTGTCAAAGTTCTATGTTTCAGTATAGCCTATCGGATGACATTTTATGTGTGTGTGTGTGTGGGGGGGTGGGGTGTGCATACAGTAAATAAATACATTTCTGTTTGTGTGTGACAGAGATTGGCAAGAAGGAAAGTGTGTTTGAACTTCATATAGACGAGCATTAATATTAATGCCAATGTTATCCGCAGCCATGCCAACTCTCTTAGTGACTTTGTGTGGCATTCACAGCTGAAGACTGCTTTGATGCGCTTTGGTGTGTGTGTGGTGTGTGTGTGTGTGCTGGCCAATATGATGTTATATACATGAAGAGGTCACTTAATTAGATGGACCTGTTCATCTGCACGTTAGTGGAAATCAGCCAATCATGTGGTAAATGCGTAAAAACATAGTTTTTAGTTTTTTTAAATGTCAGTTTTAGCTGTTGTTCAGAACAAACATAATAATGGGGAAGAAATGTTTCTGGTGCCTGAAATGTTTACACACAACAGTCTCTAATGTTCTGTGGGTTAAAAAAACACCTTGGTAATGCTGGCCCAATGCTAGAAGAATATTTGGTCAGATTTTGGGTCCGATTCGCCCCTCTTGACAAGCGTTCCTGACTCGAGGCTGGTCTGAACCGATTATCTGCCCAAATGATCTGTAGTGTGAGGGGTTTACAGACATAATCTTAACGTTGCCGACTGTCTTGGAATCTTGAAATCCTGTAGCGTGAAAGGAAAAGTGATGGAAACCCGAGTAGAAACCTGCAATAGCCAATGAGAGCGAGCTGACCGGGAAGCCTCACCAACCGGAGATCTCTGAATCCAGTTCTGTCCTCTACCTGTTAACATTGTAATACAGTGTCTACGGTCAACATTGTAATACAATGTTGTCATAGATACTGCCAACCATGTATAGCTCCCGTTAGCCGTAGCTTGCACTAGCCCCGTTTGAGACTAACAATAAAACTTTATTTCCAACTCACCTCCAGCTCGCGTTGCAAAAGACACCATGCTGATTCCGTCTTCTCAGCCATGACTTCATCCAGTTTTTTTCTCCTGTTTTGTTTCTCTGTGCAAAACATAGCACACACAAGTGCTATAACCTACAGCAAGCAGTTACAGCAGGTGTACTAAATAAAGTGGAAATTTGTCTAACAGTACCAATTATATTTTACAGTTTATACTGTGGCACATGGAATTAGTGGTCAGGATTGTTTTACATAGTCATATGGTCATGGTCATTTCTTAATTACTTTTTTATTAAAAAATGCTATTTGATACTGTATATACCCTTACCATGATATACAATTACATATGCCGTGATGGAATGTTTTGGCCATAATATCGCCTGCGCATGTGTGTGTGCGTGCTCACACACGATCCTTGACACTACTGTGCATTGTGTTTTTGTTGGTGTCTGTAATGGCACGAGCGCATGCTCTATCTGTGTGTGCGTTATTAAATGCTTGAATAACCATAAAATAGATAGCAGCTAGAAGCGGACGTGCACGCCGACTCTGTTCTAAAAGAACACAACAACAAAAAAAACAACCATCAGCATCTCGTCGATTAAAGCGCCCTCTCCCTCCCGTCTCATTGATATTAGTCTGCCCATCACTTCCGGGCAGTCTGCAATAATTCATGCTCAGCAGAACAGCCTGTCCGCAGGTAGTGCGTGTGTGTGTGTTTGTGTGTGTTAGTGTGTGTGTGTGTTGTCTGTCCTCTCTGTTTACAATGTAGCCTCTATCAATCAGGAGCTGACGTGCCCAGTTCCCCATAAAATGCTGTCTTTGCAAGCAGGCAACTCAAAACCTGTGTTTGAGTGTACATTTCAAATTCAAACATGCATGCAGCCTACTTTGTATGTACACAAAAGTCGTGCAGCTCAACTGTCCGTCCAAATACAGAGCAGATAATATAAAGTTTCCCTGTTCACCAAATCAGCCCCTTTCTTCCGCCCATGTGTCTGTCTTAATCTCTCTCTTGCTCGCTCTTGTCTTTTTGTTTCTCCTAGTATCTTTGTCTATCTTTAGCTTTGTTTCTCTCTCCCTCCTTCTCTCTCTCTCCCCCCCCCCCCTCTCTCTTTCTCTCACTCTCTCCCTCTTTCTCTCGGGGCCTATTGCTCAGTCTTCAGCGAGGCTCATAAATCATACATACAGGAGAGCAAGGCAGTACAGGTGAGAGGATGATGAATTCATCATTAAGGCACAAGAGGGAAACCTGGTGGTGGGAAGGCCTGGAGCTTTCCTAAACAGCAGGAAAGGGGAAGAGATACAGGGGGAAGGTAGAAAGACAGAGAGAGAGAGAGAGAGCAAGGGCTCTACGAGAATCAAAAGAAACTAAATGTCGAAACTGAAAGAATCAAACAGAACAAATAATTCAGAATGAAAACAGTGTGATGTGTTAGGGGTGTGCTCTTGAAGTGCTCTCATGTCAAACTCATGTTTTCTGGCGTGTGAACCCAGAGAGAATCCGTGGGAACAATCATCCGAGCGCTGTTGGGATTTGCACCAGGGATTACCTTTTGTAGTTTTCGATTAGAAGTGAATTCGGGCGACGGGGCATTGAATTGAGGTCAGTTCCTCCAGGATTATGACTGACTACAAGGTTGTGGTATTAAAACAATGTTTCACTAGCAACCTATCTAAAGATTTGGACAGGTTTAATTCCTTTTTTAAAGGAAAGTTTGGAATTGTTTTGTCCATTCCATTTTCACTTGAGGTTGGTCAGTAAATGCATCCTTTAGGCTATGCACTATGTTCTCCTATTGTTAGCCCCAGTTAAACGTAAGTGAATAGAGACAACCTTCACTTATTGTCAGGGCTATTTTCTCTAAAGTATCAACTTTATGACCAATATGCAGTTAAGGATTTATTAATGAGAATAAATAAAAAAAATGTAACCATCATTTTTTAAGAGCAAACTATTTCTTAGAAGAAGTACAGGCTATTCTTGACCTGCTCCAGGAAATCTGACCTACGCATTCATCTTAATGTCGCATTTCATTTTAACCAAGTATCACTCCTATCAACTCATGACAAAATGACTTAACCTTGGGATGAAACGGGTTGTACTTTAGTGCAACTGTATTTAAAACCTTGGACTAAAAGATTATCTGAAGCAGATGATCTGTTATGGTTCTGAAAACCAGCTGGTTACACAATTTGTCAATTTTAGGTGATAAGGGTGTTTATAAGTAATTTTTAGAGACTGTCCTCTTTAACTAAACTGCAGGCTTGTGTTTGTGCTTCTCTCCATGCCGCATGTTTGGAATGAGAAGAAAGAAAGAGAGAAAACAATAAAATGTTGGGTCGAGAGAAAGAAAAGTCAGATTCAGAGAAAAGCTGAAATAGCTTTCAAAGAAATCCCCTGAAAGCCTGTCCATTATGACATGCTTGCATCTGAGAATAACACTCCAAACATGCTTTTTGGTGGGCATGAAATTATTCTTGTTGTGATTAGTTTGTTAAATGTAAGAACATATGAACCAGTCACAAAGGTTGAGAACCACTGTACTACAGTACTAGTTCGAGTTTTACAGTATACAGTATAGTGCATTTTCTGCGGTATCTCAATAAATATTCATCCAGCCAGGCAGGCAAGATGGTCACACTCACTCTCTCATGCATAGAAAAATGTTCCTGTTTTTAAACCAGACTACTTCAGTCTGCGTCAGCAGGTGCTTTTTAATTAAGCTAGGTTCTAACTGTCTCAAATGCACTTTAATTATACACAATGGCTGGCAAATTGGTCAGCACAAGTGATAGCTATATTGTGCTTTCATGTAAAATTGCACTTCACTAACTGTCAAACAGGTGTGTGTAAATCACTGTGTGTGTGTTTGTCTGCGTGTAGGTCTATGCTTGTATGTTTACTGGTGATTAAACTGGTGATCTTTTTCTTCCCAGCCATGAAGTCAGGAGGGACTCAACTGAAGTTGATCATGACCTTCCAGAACTATGGACAAGCCTTGTTCAAGCCTATGAAGTAAGTACCACCTCAGATCAATATCAGATGGCTCAGTACTGGGGCATTTTAATAGTCATGTGAGGCCATCCTGATCTCCTGAGCTCCACGAATTGTTTCACTCTGCACATCAGTCTGGGAACTCTCCGTTCATACAAGTTCGGGGCCTATAGGTCAGTGAACCACCGCCCAATCAGCGTCCAGGTTCAGTTGGTGCTAACAGCATGTATTGGGAAAAATCACCCTCACATGGTTTTTTTCTGATTGGTTGAAGGTGGTTCAGTGGTCTGCTAGCACGTTTGCTTGAAAATCCCCCTCAAACGTCTGTTGTTATGATTAGTTGAAGGTGGTCCAAACTCCTGCTAATGATTTGGTTGACTATTGGCACTGCCTCTATCACAAATTACTTTGAATGGCGAGTTCCCTGGCTGATAATCACAGCAGACTCATTGAGTTTGCGCAGTCAGGAGGGTCTTACCAGGCTAGCATTTTAACATTTAAGATGTCAGGGCAGGTTGCCGGCCTTGTGGGTTGCCCTAAATACAGTAGCATATCTGTCTAGGGATTTCTCATACAGTGCTTTTCTGCATTTCTTCTGCCATTTTAAAGCGCTGACATCAAAAGACTTTTTTGGATACAGTTAAAGTGCTCCCAGTTGTAGCGCGTATGTGTTTTAATGGATTGACTGAAAAACCAAGTTAGCATCAGGCACACAGCTCCTCGCTGCGATCATTTAGTGCCTCTGGCAGTGCTTTCACGGCTGCTAGTCTTCCCTTTGTGGGACATCTACTAGGAGAGAGTCATTCTGCTTTTTAATTAACATCAACAGGCTTATGCGTTAATTAAGACGAGCGTTGAGCCATCCCAAGGATGTCTAATGGGAGGCATATTTGACTTCAGAAGTGCATAACACACTCAGAACACACACGCGCACATACAACTCTCCGTCTGAGCGCTTCCCAGTAAATTCCCAGGCCCACATGGCTAAACGGTGTCCGGGCCAGCTGGGTTGCTATCACAAGTAATTGCTCAGGAGCCCGGTTTGATAGCTGTGAAATTTCTGCTGAGGTTTACTGCACGACTGCCTCATTGGTGTGTGTTGGAGAGAGAGAGAGATTCTGCATTTTAAGAACTGAAATATGTTGCATGTCATATCGTGAGTACCTATAAATACTGTGCATAGCGTAAACGTTGCCTTGAAACACATTGCCATGCAAGACAATAGTGACAATACCTTTAGGTTAAAACCACATTTTCACAGAGCTCATAAACGTGTGGATACCTGATAAGAATTAATTGCATATTTGTATAAGCAGTGTATTAATCTTAGATATACTGATGAACATGGTAGGCATTATTCTAATTAGTTATTTGGTCTCATTCTACCTTTGTTTTGTGTGTGTGTGTGTGTGTGTGTGTGTGTGTGTGTGTGCGCGCGCGTGCATTAAGTCTTTAGTCTAATTAGAACCTTTTTAAACTAGTAAAAAGCAGAAGAAAAAACACACGCTTGCATGTTCATATTTAACTATTTGAAATGTGAATTGCGAGAATTTTTCTCTGAATCTGTTATAAGGTTTTTTTAGTTTAATTGTATGTCAGTTTCCAAATTATATGTTGGCGAAAGCCATAAACCCATATTTAGCCTGTCTCAATCTTTGTAAGTCCCTATTTTGCCTGTCACAATATCACCAGTGTTTACAAGCACTGTACCAAATTCCTTTAAATGTAAACAAAAACAATTATATATAAAATTATGTATAAAATAAATATTATTTTTTCTTCTAATTGTGCTAAAGCAGCTAATGAGATGTGGTTTCTATCACACACAAAGCAAGGATTTCTCCCTCTTAAAATTTGAGAATAGTGCATTATGGGCGATGTAGTTCAATGTCTGCATGGTATTCTTTTGTTGCTATTTTAACTCACCCGTCCTATTGTGGAACATCAAGTGGTGCTTCAAAGAGTCTTTGATGTTTAGGGCTTCCTTTGAGCTGCATGTAAATCTGTATACAGACATGGGCCAGGAGACTGACAGCTTACAAGGTACCTACACTCTGTATTCCTCTGAAGCACTCAGGGGAAAGTTGCACAGTTCTCTTTGTTTGTCTGGCTTGTTTGCACTGATTTTAAACTGGACACCAATAACAGGTTAAAAGTAGCTTCTTTTCTTTTCTTTTCCTTGCTATGGAATACAACTTCCCTTTCTCTTGCTAACAAAAAAAACATCACACAAATATACACTTTCCTATGACTTGTTACAGTAATAATTGAGTTATACTCTATATTTTCCAAGGCTGTATGGAAAACTGTCAGTAGGAGAGAAACATTGTAAATTTTGGTATTTTCATAGGCTATGTTGACAAATATACATTTACACTGGCCTTATCATTAAGGATTTGCTGGCAAAATGAAAGGCACGGTAAATAACCATTTTCTAATCATATGTGTTATGGTTATTTGTGCAAGCTCGGAAACATGTTGATTTCAAAATCAAACTTTTCCTGTGGTGAGTATAAGGGAATATAGAAAGACAGACAGGTCAGAGGCCGTGGGGCAAGGCAGGGAATGAAGAGGTGGCCTGTAAGAAGAGAGCGCATTGATAAAAATGGCTGAGCGACAGCGATAAGACAGAGCCAGAGACACACCAGAGGGCAGGGACGCTGGTAGCACTGCCAACCTGTCTGGGAGCTGGCCCTGCCAGCTGGAGCTTCACAAGGCTCTATCACGGCTGAACGTGGGTTCCCACCATGCCAGAACTCTGTGCCCTGCTCCTGCTTGTTTTTACTGGCACACACCTCTGGTGTCTGTCCCAACCCAGTCCTTTGCCAAAGTCGGCCAAGGAGATGACCACGGACGGCAGAACCATCGTGCTCATGTCAGGCTAAGTGGATTTGTCTGGAGGGGTGGGGTTGAAGGGGACAACACATCAGCTATGAACAGAACAAATCAGTTACCACTTACCTATTAGCCTCTAGGCCTATTTATGATTTTCTGACATCTGTATTCTCCACACATTGTACATTAGCAGATCCCTTTCCCTTTTGTTATAAACATACCGCATCCTTTTCCCTGAGAGTCTATGAGAATGCCGGCTTCATTAAATGTGCACATGTGTGCTATAGGAACGCATTTATAGGACACAGATGCCTATCCCTCAATGTGTATGCACAGTGGGGGTGCCGATATACGAAATTCCCTTACATCTCCTCTGCATCTCAAGTCAGACGGTTTTGACAAGCTAGGCCTTTCAGAGCTAGCTACACCATCAGGGTTATCTATGCAGGGTTAGCTATCTTAGTTGCAACACCCGAGAGGCTGTTTAATTTTTACAGCCCGCAGGCTGTTTTGCAACCGTAAGTGCGTCACAAGACTCATCATATCCACCTCTTAAGCCAAGTGGGTTTTATCATCGGGTCTCCATTGATCCCCACGATCAATGGAGTCTGATTAGGGCAGAAGTTATTGTCCTCTGGAGAGTGCTCCTCCCGAGCTCTGGTTATTGATCTGATCTGATCATGAAAGAATAATGATTGTGTAATTGACCGGTAAAGATTACAGTCAAGTGCTGGGATATTTTGTTCCTAAACTCTCCTTAATGGCTTGTTGTTCTTATAATGAATTTTGATGTTCCTCTTCACTTTCCATTTGACCCAGCTCTGCTCTATGAAAGTACCACCGTTTGAAGTCACTGAAGTTAAATGAGAATCTAAAAAAATAAAATAATGAAATCATGGATCTTAATGTTTAGAAGCTGCGTGAACGCTCCCATACCACTGGAAATAATGAACACTGATTCAATGGATAAAAGACACTGCCTCGCATACAGTAGGTAGTCTCATGCACACACACTTATAAGTTTAAACATACCCAAACCTACACACTAACTTGTACCATATTGAAGTATACTATGCTGGAACACTGAGGCTAATTTATCAATAATTCTATATATTGCATATACACAGTATTAATACGATATTAAATCAGTTTCATGAACAAACTTTCAAGGTAGATTAACTTAACTTCCCAGCTCCAGCCTAAGTAAATGTTAAATATTAACAATCACACCTGCAAGATATTTTATTTGTATATTGGGCTTATTAGGCATTTTTCACTTTGATATTAATTTCACCCGTCATTTGATGAAAAAATCACAGTAATACAATTATTTTATAATTGATGTTCTCCCGTGCAGACAGCTGTAACACACACACACACACTGTAAGGGGTTAGAGGGTTCATATACTCTCTATCACACAGAATTGGTGAAGGATAATATTCTCTCCCTTAGCTATACGACACAGTGGGCGACGACAATAAACTCACACTAGTTCTATGTGGACACAAGAAACAACCAGCTTTCATCAGATTTCCCTGTATCATCTCTGTGGAATGAAAACACCTAAAAAAAACATGATCCATTTTTGTCAGTGATGATTCTCACTATGTACCTATCACATGAAAGACTTGTGTAAAACTCATGTAAAACATGTCTTTTTGCATGTCAGCAGGTTATATATACCCTGGTAGCACCTCGACATAAATCCACTGGCTTACACATTGAACACAGAACTCTGCCAACCCAGACCTTGGCAGAAAGACACTGTGTTTTAGCAACGGTTCCTGCTTTGTCACACTGGCATCAACCTCTCTTTTGTAACGTCACTGGCAGATCTTTTAGCTACTCTTGCACATGCACACACACACACACACACAACACGCACGCACGCACACGCACACACTCAAGCGAGGGAACCCGGCTGCTCACGATTCCGTGCCCGAACTCATGAGGCATCGATTAATCTGGCCTGGAGGTTGAGATCAGTGACATGCCTTTGAAGAACAGACGAAGTTAGAAGTGAATGAGTAGCCACAGTGGATTTTTATTGCCGGAGTTGTGATCGTGCTGCTTCCTGTGTTTTAGTGTGTTTGCTTGTGTGTGTGTGTGTGTGTGTGTGTGTGTGTGAGAGAGAGAGAGATTGTGTGTCTGTGTCGTGTGCGTTGTGGGAATATGTAGGTGTATTTCTCATGTTGGGTTTCTGAAAGTACTGTAGGTTTGTTCAGGTCTATGTGTATGTGTCTGTGATTAATTTTTTGTCCTCCTGCATCTTTGACCATACAGTACAGTATGTGCAGGTGTGCAGTCTTAAAGGTACTGTATGAGAGCGAGAGAGCGAGAGTGGGGTGCTTTAAAGTACAAGGAAAAGATGACACGCAGGGGGTTTGCCAAAGGCTGAACCAACAAAATTAAATAAAAGTTGGATCAGAAGGAAGAGAGGAAATATCAGAGCAGAAATGTGACTGCAACCGCGAGATGGGGACAAAGAATTGCTTGAGGTGGCAAAAAGTAAAGACAAAATAGAATTGTGAAAGAAAAATAACACAATTATGTGAAGTATGTGTTTGAAAACATAAAACAGGAAGGTACAGAAAGAGTTAAATGTTAAATTGCGCAAAGTGCTTTGTGTAAAACACATTCTTTGCTAATGTCTTAGGGAACGTGTCAACACTATGGGTGGGGCGGTGTTAGCATCTCTAGCTAGTTTTCTTGCGTGAGTAGCTGCATGCCGTTTATGAACAATTACTGTAAAGACACACAACATACTGTAACATCCTCTGGCAAACATGCTCTTTACAAACATATATTTCACGCTTCCTTATACATTTACTGTATTCCTGCACACACTAACTAACACCAGCCTGGTGTAAGGCAGTGAGAACATCTGTTTCCCAGCTTTAAACGTACAATCCTTCATTGAGTTTGAGCGCCCACCCAGAACCCTAGCTGACTGTTTATGTTTTGAAACTCAACTGCTTACAACAGTGTGGGTGGCTGTAGTAGAGGGGAAGAGAATTGTGTGAACCTTTAGTGCTGTAGGGGAGGAGTAGAGAGGAGTGCCACTGAGCATTCAGGTGTTTGGGTGTTAGGTGTTCAGAGTCTTAAACCAAAAAAACAACCTTTGTGTAACACTGGTTTCGAGAGGATTGTGCCTTTATTGCATATGTCTCCGGGGGGGGACACATGTGGTAGATCTATATTTACGCTCGGGGGCATCGCCAAGGGGGGGCCACGGCCACCCTGATAGAATCGCTTTTTATTTATGGACATAGCTCATAATACATGTATATTTATTTACAAAAAGAAAGTAACAGGTGAATAAAGCGGTATTGAAAAGAATGTATCTTAATAAAGCAGGGATATGTATGTAGTCTATCTACTGGAATTATTAAATAGGCTTAAATAGACTATCTTTGAAATATTTTAAGTAGCTTTTATGATCATCTGTGCCACCCCAGCAAAATGACTAGAAAAGTTCAGTAGAAAAGTTCTGGCTACGCCTCTGCCCATGCTCATCTAATGCGGTCTAGGATTGCTCATCTATTGCAACTTATTTTACCACACCCTCTCCACTCTGTCTTCCTCTTTTACCCGCACCTCATTTCTCAATCATTTTATTCCTCTATCCCCGTCATCATATTTTTAGTGTCCTGTTGTGGTTCAAGAGGTTTCTACACTGAACCGCTGGCAATATCGACAGCCTCGCCTCGGCTTTTTAGCTAACAATAAAGTTTTGAATAACGTTTTTTTTTCCTGCATTATTCATTCTTCATTTCCTCTCCCAAGTTCTCCTTTCTTTCTCTCTCTCTAAGATAAGTAGAAACGCCACTTTCCGACTATGAAATTCACTTTCTCAAGATCTCTGGGCAACGACACTGTGTTATACAGTATGTTTGAGTGTTTTGCGTGTGTGTCTTGCTCTCTCTCTCTCACACATGTGAGTATACACACATACACACACATGCACAAAAGTACCATTTATGTGTACTTTTAATTTTGAAGGTTATTATGTAAGCATTGCCTGATGAAAATAAACCAAACAGGCTCTGTAAAAATTGCCGTGTTATGACTCATGTCATTCTGCAATTATATGCACTTTGAAGTGACATTGGTGTTAATCGTTAATTACTGTTTATTCTTTATTTAAAGTATGTCTGCACGTATTGCATATTTGGGTGTAAAGTCTGAATGGAAGTCTCTCTCTTTCTCTCTCTTTCTCTCTCTCTCTCTCTCATATGTCTGTCAGTTATGAGTCTGTCTATTCTGGACTTGGTAGGTCAAAAGGGTTTACACAAACTCAGAGGGCTGTCTTATTTTACTTTATTTTACACACCCTCAACGCACACACACAGACACACAGACACACATACACACTTGTATTTTTCCCATTCAGATCGACTCCTGTTTTACTAGGTCAGCTCTGGGGGATGTGGCATTTTGCCTTCCCTCCTCCGTCCTCCCCTCCTCTTTCTGCCCGCCTCCTTTTTCATGATTTTTTCTTCTTTTTTTTGGGGGGGGGGGGGGGGGGGGGTTTTTTGTTTTTTTAGGTGTGGCGGGACTAAAACAAAAATTTTCCCATACCGTTGCTGTGTATTTTTAAATTATAAAACGTTCAAAATAGTTA
>JAOEHI010049324.1:0-10274 GCA_025447815.1 Percopsis transmontana | reverse complement strand
TGATATTAAAACACACAATAAGCATCAGTATTTTTTCTTGTTGTCGTCTAACTGGATGCGGATTGGGGTGGTTATTTTTTCTAAAAGGGAGGCATATCAAAGACACTTTCGTTGGGGCCCATGATTTTAGATGCAGCCTAATGAGATTACTTATATCTTTTAGGTGTCTGTGAGAACCGTGTGGGCGATAACAGAAGTAATCCGTGAGTTGCATTTCTTTATCAAAAGTTAAATACTTTTTTCTGTTTGTTTTTTTAAAAGAACTTTCTCAAAGCTTTCACCACAATCATTTTGTAATCTTTTGTTATGTGTTCAGTATGGCTGCTTTGTCAATTACGTTTCAATCTAAGCTTAAGAAATAATAATTAGTTAGGATCTGTTTTTGTATGAGTTGTATGAGTAATGTTTTAAGTAATATAATTACTTCAATGCCTCTACTTCATCAGATGACCTCATGTATTGAAACATAAACATCTGACAGCTGTTATCCAAACGTGCTGTTCGTCAATATAAATATACTAATAAAATTTCAGAAATACACAAACTTCGCAAACATACATATAGCACATGACCTAATATTTATATTAAAATATTTAATCATTTCTGGTTCCATATCAAACCTTGTTCCTTGTAACGTCCCTGTTTGAATTCTGTTAGCTGTCAGTAATCCCAGCATGCTGACTGCTCATGGAAAGAACAGAGTTCTAATTGCACTGTGCCCATGGAGACACTGGTATTAAGCCTTTGACATTTGTTGAAAGCATAGACACACATATAAAAACACACATGCACGTACAAACCGTTGGTGGTGTGTTTGCGATGGATGCCTTGGCATCAAACCCTCACTTCATCAGGCCACACAATATTTCTCAATAAAACCACACACAGTTACACATGCATGCATGTGCACAAACCAACCCTCTGTACACATACTGTACACACACACCGCAGGACATGTAGCAACATTAGTGCTGTCAAACTGGTAATGGCTACCTCTACGACTTGCTCGATGATCCCCAGTCAGCAGAATTAACTGAGATGTTTGATGTTCCAGAAAATAATTTATAGGTCTTCTTCTAGAAACACTTGTGATTCACATAGAGTTATACACTCACTGGCCACTTCATTAGGTACACCTAGCAAAACTAATGCAGTCTAATACAACAGTCCTGCAATACATCTTATCTTCATGATTGTTATAATGTTCAGTTTATGTTGAAACCCTTTAAGAGAGGTGGCGATTCAACTGTATTATCACTTTGGAGGATGTAGTTTGTGGTGCTGTTGAATTGTATTATTACCAACATTATAACAATCATGAAGGGGGATTTATTGCAGGAATATTGTATTAGACTGCATTAGTTTTGCTAGGTGTACCTAATGAAGTGGCCGGTAAGTGTAGTTTATGCAGGAGTGTGCATTAGTCAGAGCTTCACATAATTGCCTGTGGCTAAGTGTGAACTATCTATCTCAGGGAGGAACTACTCTTCAGAGTAAACAAAGAGACAGCTTTGTTCAGATCTGTTTTTACTTTTCTGCGCTAATTACATAGGGAGCCACTCTCCTATCAGAGACATATATTCTCTCCAGTTCTGTTCGAAGAGACCGTGGACTCAATTACACGTAAACACACAGAAGATACACATATGCCATATACATTCTGTATGTATTCAAACATACACGTACATCAACATACAAATGCACATTTATAACCCATGTAGGCTAATATAATACTGGAGGAAGGCAAAATATGTTCTGTTTGTAGTGTGACAGGAACAACTGTAATGCACTCATAATAACATTGGTAATTTATGTGTCAGGTTCTTTTTCTTATTGTTGTTATTTATGAAGCCATACAACTGATGACGCCACAGCGTGCTGTCACCTTTGTGATTTAGATGACAGATTGTGAAATAAAATGAGTGATAAATTAGTTAAGTGCACTCATGGGTCCTGGTCACAATATTGAAGGACAATGAAATGACACACTCGCACACAACCTTACATGTGCGCACACACATTTATCTTGAGACTAGCATGTCTTTTCAGGTCATGTGTCCGGAGTAAGTTAGGAATAGGTTAAATGTTATGTTTACATTTTACATTTACAGCATTTAGCAGACGCTTTTATCCAAAGCGACTCACAATTAGTACATTTGTCAACAGTTGAACTGGTTAACCACCAGTTTTTGCGAGCAGATAACATTCTCCTAGAACAAGGACAGCATCATGTAGCAAGGTTACTTTACCTGTGCATTTGCACAACATTCCTCGAAGGTTTATCATTCGCGCCTCAAAACAGTCAATAATGTTACATTCTTCTTCCTGTCAACATAGCCTATGAAAAGAACAACTCGGCACTGTTTTCTCCCTCTAACAGGTGTTGTCCATGTAGCCAATAGCAGATACAATGCTTACCTTGGAAACCATAGAACACCATTGCTGTCCAAACAACTACAGTATTAAAGCAAGTCAAACTCTGTCTGCTCTCTGCCCCAGTCTCTCTCTCTCACATACGCTCACTTACACATCTCTCTCTGAAACACCTTTCCTCCTCTGACATGTTGACAACTGAAGGTCAAGCAGGCCAAGCAAATTCCTTTCAGAAAGCTCTTCATCTCAGACAGGGACAGGGAGTTCTGCTGCCTATTAGCATGCACTGTACAGCGTGTCTTTATACTATATGCTGTGTGATGTTCCACAACACTGGTAATGGTTTTCCAAAGGACGGCTAAGACAGTAGCGGCTCGTGATCAGAAAAATTGGTGGGGCTGATTCATACTTTGATGATCAATTATGTTTAACCAAATAAAGGTTTTATATTTTTGCACCATGCTACTGCACACAAACGCGCTACCTACCTGAGAAAAAGCTTCTTATCGTACCACAACCAGGAAAATGTTCGATTAAATGCCCTACCTTGTTGATACATTTTTATTTCTGGCTTATCAGGACCAAGTTCCTTGATAGCTATCTTTTCTCAAATATCCAATCTGTCAAACAAGTTCTCTAAAACAAAATCAATCTGTCAGGCAAATTTCTAGTGCGGACTAACATTGTGTGGATTATGTTGCATCGGGCCCTTATGTCAACAGTAGGATGGGCTGAATTATTTCGGACCCAATGGCTTCCTATTAGGGCTCGCTGCAGTTACATATATGGCCACAGATTTACATTGGAAAGTTGTGGGGCACCGTAGAGTTTCTGTGCGCAGAGACTTCTTCTGCCTCACATGAAATCTAGCAGAAGCGAGCTATGTGTTTAAACACCCAAGTTGTTTTTTTACGACCTAGAAACATAAAATGATTCACTACTTTAAAAAAATTGATACATACAATTGATGAATACAATAAAAAAACAACAGTCGATTGAACGTTTATTTTATAGGTCTATGTTTTCAAGTGGATGAATCTTTGGTGGGGCACTGCCCCACTTGCCCATATGGACGAGCTGCACCTGAGCTAAAACATATTAGAAGATTGTAAAAGGTATTTGATTTCAAATAACAAAATCAATGTTATAATGAAATAATGTATAATTGTTTATTTAATAATGTCATCTAATGACAGTCCAGATGAGCCACTGTGCGTGTCTTTGTGTGAGTGTGTGTGTGTGTGTGTGCCCACATGTGTGCGTTCCTTCTGCACTGGCGTGGCCTGGGCCCTGAAGAATGCTTTGTGATAACACTCGTCTGTCATGACCACTTAGCATGCCTTTAGCAGAGTGTTCTTTACCTTGCAAGACCCACAGCCAGACACTCAAACAGCGATAAAACACCACCCCTTGCCCCTTTACCGTGCCCTCTGTCTGGGGCAAGACAGAGGCTAAAGGCATGTGTGTGTGCGTCATACAGGAAGTGTATTGGGATAGTCATGGTTGATATTAATATCTGTTGTTTTCTTTTGATGCACCTTTACATCCGTTCTCTCGTCATCCGACATGTTTCTGCATGTAGGGGCATGGCATAATGTGGCCCTTTAAACCCAGTGACTCCGGCATGTCTATGATCGGTACGATTCTTCTTAATCCTGCTGACGATTGAAAGTTGACTTTGAAAGCAGCCTTGATCAAACCCTTGGCCTCATTAGGGGGTTTCTTCTCCCACGAAGAAATAGGCAGAATTGCTTGTGTTAACTATGTTGTATTTGGGTTTGGGCTTTTGTGACTAACAGCTTTGTGGCAAATGGCTTTGACAAATAACAGCTGAAGTGCGTTTTTCCGCTCATAATATAGTGAAATAACATTGTACGGCTTGAATCCGTGTTTTAGCCTCCTGCTGAGATACTGACAGCATCTGAAGACAGTCTGGGGACTGTGTTCTTTCTCTGTGTATTTACACCCCCTCTCTTCTCCCCCTCTCAGGGCTCCCCTGACCCCAATTTCTCTTTTTAGTTTTTACTCTAATTCTCTCTGAAAAGATCCCTGTAAATCTCTTTCTCCTATAAACAAGTCTGTGATCTCCATGTTTATCTCTGTCTCTCGATACATACACAAAAAGTTAATGTTCTGCAATTTTGTACAGAATGTCCAATGTTACAAATGTATTTTCCTTTTATATTGAAAATACAAAATACATGTATTTTATCTTGATACATTTTCTGCCACCAGTATATTGTATTTTATTTTGATACATTTATTTGAGGGGTATTTTGTATTTTGTAACAAGATACATTTTGATGTAACTTTACCCATCTCTGACTGTGGCTTACGAAGAAGGCTAAACTACTATTTGAAAATGTTGACTAGTTGGACTGTTTGGATCTATATGTGGAACCACTGCCCTCTAATGCTCTGTTAGAAAAATAGAGTCACATTTCCAGATGAGTCTCCTGCAGTGAAATACACGTATTTTATCTATTTAAAAAAAATGTCTAAGCCACTTATTTAAACTGTCCATCTCTGTCAAAGAATGGGAGACCCAGTGATTTGAAGACTTACATTTAAAACATATTTTGCTGTGATAAATTCAAGGTGACAAATAGTTTCTTGGGGAAGCGGATTGCTCCTGTTCGTGAGAGCATTAAAAGCTTGCCCAGCCAGGCATGCTAATAGCGCCTAGTAGCTTGCCAAAATGTCAGTCAAACAAACATGTCAACTGCAGGGAGTCAGCACTCTCTCTGGCAAATGGTTACATAATTCACTGATGCTTAACTTTCTTCAGATAATGTGCTCAAGTCCTGGCTGCTATTTTAGAAAGGACCCATTTGATTGCCATGGTCAAATTCTGAAAATAATAAACATTTATTTCAATATATTGACTCCTCTGAATGTGACTTACTGTTGTATTGTTTATTTGCCCCTTGTAGTAAGGAGAAATTAATCAGTATTGAGATGTGGCCCATGGGGGAAAAGGGGCTCTAATTGAGTCTAATGAATAACTCTAGTTCCCCTATTAAGTAGAAAATAAACACATTGTTCATGTGGGACCCAAGAGAAGATAAACATTCAAGCAAAGAACACATGCACGGAAAAACAGATCTGTTACATTACCATTCTCCTATCTTCATCTATTGCTCTCCTTATAGCAAATAGCAACGGTAAGACACAGTTGTAATAGGAAACCATATATGTCAGTCAGTCAATGTCTGTTTCACCATATTTAGAAAACCTCTATTCACAGTAGGCCTACCTCAACCTGCTCTCCTTTTCCATCCAAGTACATTACTGGAATATACAATATGCTACATGTTTGAATACGCAAGGCATGCTAAGGAAATTCATCATACTGATCCCTGCATATGAATTTCAAGGGTGTGGAGCTCAATGAATATGGATTTCCTGAAAAGATGACATGACCATACCCAAGTGAAACTCAGAGTAAAGATAAGCAGTGATCTCCACTATACACCTTGAGGTATAAATTATATAAGAGTGCATAGATACTACTTAAGATTTAGACCTCTCTTCTGACATTTCCTGCTGAATAGCTGTGGCCAACAGTCACGTTAGGCCTGAGGGAGCATTTGTATAGTGCAATAGTTCCCTCTGGTGGACAAGTTAGCTCTCTGTCTGGTTATACCGTCTTGTCATCACTTATTGAGTGCCATTGTTCATAATGGCAAAGGCAAACCAAGCCAAGGTGCTTGTTAACTAGGTAAGTAACACACTGGAAAACTGCATGGGGCATCAATATTGACTGAAATTCAGTCTTCAGGTAATGCACACTTATCTCTAATTACCTCTCCTGTGGAGATGTAGAGTCAAAATTGTTTTTCACCTAATTTCCCTATAATAACAAATAACAAAATTATTTTTTAAATTTCTTGCTTTTTTCCACTGCCTGAATGACACTATAAATGGATGGAAAAGACAGTGTGATGACTTAGTACACTATGTAGCCTACTGTATACGATCTAGGCATGGCAAAATCACACAACCAACAGTGTAATTATATCCCTTCACCATCTGATTCTTGGAAAACTGTTTGTTTGTATGCCTTGCACAGCCCCGTGGTGCTGTATGTGAGGCCTTGTTCTTGTGTATATGTCTGTAATGGCGATGAAACTAGAATGTTCCTTATGGTGTTAACAAAGGCAGAATAATTAGAGTCAAAATAAAATAAATTCAATTCAGCAAATCAATTCGTCAGTGTGTGTTCGGCGTAAACTATTTTGATTTGATTTGTATGTATTGAACCAGGCATTTAAAATACATTTGGTTCTGCAAAAAGTAATGCACACCACCCATATCTTTCTGCTGCTTTGTTACCTTCTTGTGCCTTGAGCATCTCAGCAGTATGTAGAGAGGCTAATTCGTTATAAAATAATGGAATTCCCAATCTTTATCTTCTAGCTAGAATTATTACAATCTTCTGTAGTGTATACAAAGACATTCTATTGTTATTATAGCTTTGATACTATTTTTTGTGACTGGTGTAACCATGTTCTTTGGCTGATATAGGCATGTGATTGGGTGTCTACTCCCTCGTTGTGTGTTTTTATGCGCGCAACGGATGTGTTTGGGTGCCATTCTAAGTGGAGGTGACAGTCAAAATGGTTGAGTAGGTGGATGGATTGAGAGACGTGGCTAATAGAGAAATAGGAGAACTTCATTGCATATTGAATTATATTTAACATCCAACACTGGAGGATATGACCAGCTGTCATTGTAGCTGTGCAAGCATCAAATGTGTGTGCTTGTGTGCTGCCATGTGTAAAGCACATGTTTAAAGCGTAGGTATATTTATCTTCTACACAGTTGTCTACCACAGTCTAACAGTTTCACTGTCCAAATGGCTTGCAAAAGTGACTCATTCAAGCTTTGCCTGTCATCATTATCTCTCTTTCATTTTAATCGCAGGCCAAATTGTGTATAAAAATTAGGCTGGCATGCCATATATGTATTCCTTTGTGTGACAATGATTTTCAAACTATGTGCAATAGTTAAAATATATATGTTGATAATTTTCTATTAGGATATAAACTGCATGAATTTGAGTTTCTTGTCTATGCAGATCTAATTATGCAAATAATCTCAGAAAATTACTCATTGTCTTGGTTATCTTTTTATTCAGACCACAGAATGAACTAACTGCTATGGCAATGTCAATTTGCATTGTGAACCATTTGATCATTACTACTTCTACAAAAGGCTTATGCTATGATTCCTCATATTAAGAATGCTATTGTATTATATTGTTAGTGATATAATTGCTGAAAGCCTCAGATTTTCAAAGAAAACTCAATGCAATTATGATGTTGACTCAATCATCATTTCTTTCTAATGCCTTTAATTATTTTATTTCTCACATGTCCTGCTTTCTCTTTCACTCTAATTTACAAGTAGTCTAAGTACAAACTTACATATAATATTTGTAAGTTGGATGTAAAGAGAATGACTTTAGTGAGCATGAGAAAACTATTTTAAAGACAATAGTCTCAAGACACCCCATCATTGAAGATAAACAGCACACATCTGTTGTGGATTGCATAGAAATCCATCTGTAATTAACTCAGTGCAAATGAACAAACATCTTCAAGAACAATACAACTTCAGGTAAGAATTGTCAGTTGTATTACCTTGATAGCTGTATTACCTTTATTACTGTTTTGTGTCAATGGATTGACATTACAGTATACTGTATATTCAATACAGGTTTTGTGGAAGAATAAAAAAATAAACAATGAAATTAGACATGTGGGCTGATTAGAATGTTCCTTATGGTGTTATCAAAGGCAGAATAATTAGAGTCAAAATATATGGAAATAAATTCAATTCAGCAAATCGGATTCGAGTCTGAATTAGCTAAACTGAGGTTGCCTATAAAACATGGAATGGATCCAGGAACTGGGGAGTGCATACACCTTGGACATACAGTATATGGAAAACCAGTACTTGCGATTCCTTTATTCCTCAGTATCTGGAGTTGTGGAACATTTTATGGGAATATGGGTTCTGTCTATGCTGCTTGTGTCAGCAAGAACTTGACATACTATAAGTAATCCATGTGTCCTCTTTAACAAACAACATTAATCTGAAGTTAAACCTGCCTGCTTGAAGGTTTAATCTAGGCCTCAATTTAGTCCTGGAATGTCTCTAATCTTCCTTCAGGAAATCAGTTTAGTTTATTCAGGCAACCCGTTCTCATTCCCAACTCGTCAGATAACGCATCGAACAACCGATCCAATGAGAAAGGCACTTGACAAAGCTGCAATATGTGACGAGTTGGCAATAAGAACTTGTTGATTCAGGACTAGGCTAAACCTAGGACTATTTTACACTAGGACCAAGAAAGCAGATTTCTGTTAGTCTGTGTTAAAAGTCCTTTCAAATCTAGGACTAGCCTTAATCTCTGTCTGGAAAAACTCTACAATATCATATTATGTCTTGGCTAAGATATAATCAATCAACCCGATATGTCCCGATTACATGCACACACTGTTCTGGTCTATTCTGAAAACACAAAAGTCCTAAGCAAGCTCTATGTACTGAATGCTCCTAATATTATCAACAAGTCCCACATTTTATGCAGAATACAGTTTAACCAAAGTCCTTATAGGCAGCCATCTTGGTAATGCCCACAGGCAGTTATTTTGGACTAACAAGACCAGACCCTTATCTAAATTAATATCACCGGGACTTAAAAACTGCATGTATAGAATCACTTTGCCCCAAAATAAATAAATAAAACCCTTTAATCCCAAAGGTTATACTTCTACTACGTATGAGCAAGGTCAGTGCAACCACACAATTGGCTTAATAGGTTTCCCGATCGGCTGTTATAAAGCAGACGATTGGCTCTTTGGGGGTAGGGTCGAAATATGTGCATACAACCACCATCTTTGGCGTTACGAACTTCTACCATAGAGTTCTATTCAGGATTCTTTAAGTGGTCTGTCTCTTCTATAATGTCTGGGGTAAAACTGAATACATTGTTACAAGAACCGTACCAAACAAGTGTTTTTTACAGTATATGTGTGTGTGTGTGTCTCTCTGTTTGTGTGCGCGCTTGTTTGTTTGTGTGTGTGTGTGTGTGCGTGTGTGTGTGTCTGGGCCTGGAATTAATTTTTGTCCTCTTATGTCTCTCACTGTGTACCTTTGCCTTATGGTCAATCCTCCAGAGAGACTGTAGTTATTAGACCGGCTGTAAGTCACTTTGCTCCAAACTCTAATCCAATCTCTGGGCTGGAGCCAAAAGCACTCAAAGTCAAATTTGCATTTACATTAAAATACTGCACAAGGTTGAAAATAGCTTGACCTGAGCCAAGACACAATAAGATCTACAGTACAAGTGAGTAATTTGAAACAGCCAAATGGTCAACATTTATACATGACCTTGGGCCCTACAGTATCTTACACGGCACAAGTCTCTTTGCTAGTTGCTAGTTTTCCCGTCCAGCGCCCACGTTGTCTAAATAGCAAATGCACTTGCGCCCATCTGAGCGCCCTTGGGCGTGTTCATGTTAAAATGAGGTGTGGTCGCTTGCATTGTTCGGCGCATTGCTAACTTGAGGCAGCGGAAAGATATAGCGCGATTGACCAACACGGCTCCAAAGTCAATGGTGCAGTAGCTATTTGATTGTTATTTCAAGTGTATTGTCAAGATGATAGGCTAATATCCGCCAATATAGGCGGGTGCACAATGCTTCGATGGTCTGCTCACGTGCTTTCACTTCTTGCATGAGCAGATCAGTTTCCCCGGCAGAAAATCATTATTTCTTACTACTTGGCAATAACAATGAGGTCATTTAGCAGACTCTTTTATCCAAAGTGACTTACAATTACATGGTGCTATTACATGGAGCAGGTAGGGGTTAGGCATCTTGCTCAAGGAT
>JAOEHI010049313.1:0-20246 GCA_025447815.1 Percopsis transmontana | reverse complement strand
ATGTGAATGGTTGATTAGATAATTGCATTAATGAGAAATTGAACATGTGTTCCTAATAATCCTTTAGGTGAGTGTAGTTGACGTGTGATGTGATGCCGCGAGTATTGCTGTTTTCATTTTCACTGAAATTTTAATTTGTGAATAAAATTCATATTCTAATTTTAGCCTACTTAATTGGTATAGTTTAGTATTTGATTATGGTCAGGATTAGCCTTTTCCTCCATTTAAAAAAAATCTCATCCACCTGAAAACGCAAAAACACGCTATCAAGCACTGTCAATAGCCTGCCAAACCAACAGGCAATATAACCCTAACCGTAAAGCTATGTTGGCCAATCAAATCACTCGCGCACTCTGACAACACAAGCCAAAATGTCTGGTTTCACCGTCTACACGACAACACTGCATTTGAGTTTCTGAAAATCTTCACCCTGGCAGGAGTTTTCAAAAAAGGTTTGTTTTCAGGTTGTCTTCATTTGTGTGTGGACGAATGGCCAAACCGCGTAGAAAAACCTGCAGTTTTAATAAAATACCTGTGTTCGTGTGGACAGGGCATACATTTAAATTGTTTGGATCAATGTTTGTGCTTGCACGGCTCTCAAGACTCTATGGAAGCCCATTTCAGCCAGTAAAAACATTTTTTTTGTTTTTTTTGTTTTTTAGCCTGGATAAAAAAAAAGTCATGTTAAGTCAAAATTATGAGATACTAAGTCGAAATTATGAGATACCACGTCATAATAATAAGATACCAAGTCGAAATTATGAGATACTAAGTCATAATTATGAGATACTACGTCATAATAATGAGATACTAAGTCGAAATTATGAGATACTAAGTCATAACTATGAGATACTAAGTCGAAATTATGAGATACTAAATCATAATAATGAGATTCTAAGTCAAAATTATGAGATACTAAGTCATAATTATGAGATAAGAACTGTCTTCCGAAGGCCCCTTCATCGCCTTGCTAGCCTAAACCATGCAAAATCTATTGAATCTTAAAGGTAAATATTACAGATGACTTTTGTAAAAGTTAGATATTAGGTATAGTCATAGTCTTTTAATCAGTCCGTCGTTGTCGCCAAACAATCCATTTCCGTGTCAAACTGAATATGAGAACTCAAAGAGCAACTGCTTTGACTGTTGTCTTAGTATCTCCTAATTATGACTTAGTATCTCATAATTTCAATTTAGTATCTCATTATTATGATTTAGTATTGCATAAATATGACTTAGTATCTCATTATTATGACTTAGCATCTCATAATTTCGATTTAGTATCTCATATTTTTGACCTAACATGATTTTTTTTTTTGCCGAAAACTGGCTTCCATACAAGACTATGTCCAAAAAGATAGTGTTGAATGGTACTATTTTCAAATCGTCATATCCTTACTAAATACAATGAAATATTGTGATATGGTCTATGTCGCCCATCCCTAATCCAGATCTTCTTTCAGGCTACAGTATATTCCATTCTCACAGGTCCATGGCTGAAAACTTACAGTGTTGATTATCCTTGTACAGTACAGGGGGGATGGATTCATTATTATGGAGAGTTTGTTCTTTAGGGGCTCCCTGGCAGGAATTATTTATATGCAGTGTGTGTATGTGTAGGCTTTACAGTAAATGCGGTTGTACTTGAGAAGGCGTGGTGTCATATAATGACTAAAGTATTTTACTAGCGTTTTTCTCCCAATGCTAAAAAACGGATCTTGCTTAATTGTTCACGAAATGAGAAAATAAAAAGGATATATTTTAAGAGACAAGCAAAACACTGTATTTTATAGTACATACCACATTCATGTTTGTATGTTCTGTCTGTTAAACGTTTTCACCATCATTGTCTAATTCTAAAGGATTTTGACAAATATCATCAAAATGTTCACAAATTAACCCTAACTTACCTTATCATTATTATCTTATCATGCACACATATATTTTTGCACCTATAACATGTTATTTATTTTGAATAAAAGTGGATTGGTAACCAAAGAAGGGGAATTAGAAGGGGATCAACATTCTATTCTGCCTTGAAGACCACTGTGGGTGGTGCCATTTTGCGTTGGTGATGCCAAAAGGGAACGTTCTTCATTCACTGCCATGTTAATGTAAAGCCATTAAACTTCGCCAATACAGTAGGTCCTACTGCATGCAGTAGCTCCGACTTTTATTTTGACGTGCAGTGGCAATATTTTACGTTAAAATGCGTCGGGAGCCATCTTAGATTCCACCCCATGGTTTTCTACAAAGCATGTCAATGGAACTAACAGGATGGTTGCAAGATTTTTTTATCAAATGTTGACGTGATAGCATTTGGCTATGCCAGCAACAGTGGAGAAGATTATCTATTGTGCATCTGGTACAGACCACTGCCTCACTGACATTCCCACTTCTGTTCTTAATTACACGCTTGGCTGAGGATTGCAGTGTCAACGAGAGGCCTACCAACCACCAGGGGATGAATTTCCATCTGCAAAACCTATTTACATGGAGAGATATTCAAGTGACCCCCCTCTGGTCATTACTGACACTTCCTTAATTAGGGCGGCTCGTTTTAATACTTGTCCTATATGTTTCACCTGCTGTAGTGTCAAGGACGATTAATATATCTACAGCTCCGATTTTAGAAAATAGTAACAGAAATGTGTGATTGATATCCCATTTATTAACTAATATACTAATATAGTGACTAATATAAAGCAGAATCACGTATGGTCGTAGGTAATCTGTATGGGAGACTTATTTGCTAAACCGTGTGCCAGTGTAGGTGTTGATAAAAATTATGTTGATATTGAAGATGATTAAGTGAGGGAAATTCTGCAAACCCTGGTCTTTACACCTTCTCGCTCAATGTGAATTTATTACAATATATTATCAAAAATATAAAAAATGTGTATCCTGGTTCCCAATTATGTATGTACAGCAGTACAACACAATCTATTACAGTACATTTATAACCGTGTCTAAATAATGCATGCAATATGACTATATGTTTGAATAGAAAATACCCTGTCTTGTCACATTGTAAGTCAAACATCAACTCAGCAGGAATCTATATTCTAAGTTATCACTTTATCTTCCCACAGAGGGCAGCTGTATAGACTCCTCGGGTCCCCTCTGTCCAGTTTGTGATAATGCAAAAAAATGCATTGGGGTGACACAATGCAGCTATATAGCTGTTTTCTAGCAGACAAGCTGAAAAGCCACCCCCATCAATTTCTGTCAGCTAACATCACTTCAGGGCAGAGGCTGGCTGCTTTGCGGAGCGCTCTAATGCAATCAGAGGATGAAATGTCACACTAAACCTTTAGTTGCCATTGTGTGCATGGAGGGAGAAAGGTAGTCTAATTTTGTTTTTAAGTTTGAGGGAAAATGGAATCAGACTTTCTTCCCGGGTCTTGCCTCCTGTTGAATCTGTGACCCAGGGCGCACACACACACACACGCACACACACAATTATGCAGTACATAGATGTACATGCAAAAACGTATTCTGAGCCTCCTCTTTTGTCATGAGGTTGTTATTCAGGTTTTTTTTACATCCCCCGTCTCCCTGATTGTTGTTCTTCTAGGTCATGTTACCCCAGAGGGTAGTAAAAGCCAGCGTACGAGAAAACATAAAAAAAACAGGGAGGCAGCCGAGATTCCAGGAAACGAAAACGTTGAAATCTGAAGTGATAAAGGCCTACGGCACCACATGTTCTAGGTACTCTGACTAACTGACTTTCTGGCAGCTCAGTCAACCATGTGGTGAGCGAGCGCGCAAAACAGATTTGAATAACACTAGGATTACAACCCACAAAACATCACATCACGGATACAAATGAATACACTGATGTCTGGTAATTGGTACTCTTCCTCTTTTCTCACGCAATAAAACAAAGGGGCAATAAAATGTGCTGTGCTGCATCCTGACATATATGGCTTTAGTATTTAGGGGATTGTTCGGTTTATGCCTTAAAGCGTCAACGGATAATGTTTTTTTATGTTTCTGTGTCGCCGTCGCGGACAAAGCTATGTCTAAAATTATTTCAGCAATTCTGGTGGGGGAAAAAAAACGTAAAAATTTAAAAGTAAAAGGTCTGCTGAAAGTCAAAGAAACAATGACAGGTTTCAAAACATACAGAGTGCAGTTGCATGCTATGGCCAGAGGAGATGCCCATTTTCCAAATAATCTTCTGCACCTTGAAAAAAGTACCTGAAAACACTGCATACTGTATTATACAGATGATATGATACTCTATATCCTTGCCGTGTCAGCAGTGGTGTTTGTTGCTAACATCCGCAAATTCACTTCATTGTTCAAAACCATACTTCTAACTATACTTCTACATCTACAAAGCTGATCTACTGGTAGTAACTTCTCAAGTTACTCCAGAAAAAATTGTCATATACTTGAATTCTGCAACAACTGTTGAAACTTCAGCGTGAGGTTAAGGAAGCTACAGAGTCGAGGGTTTAAAAAAAGTTAAATTCTTCTTCAAAGTACTGATGTAAATGTTAAGACAAAAAGTAAATGTTAACATTCTGGTCTTAACAGGCCTCTTTGGTATTGTTCATTACTTTGCTTGATGAACTGTACAAGCTCACGTCTGGTGTCTGGGCGTTTCTACTCCATCAACCCTTCAGCATGGCGGTAGCAAAAGGTCCCAGGGGCCTTAAGCTTTCACCAATACAAATGGCCCAACAGCCACAATGACAAAACATCTACAGGCCAAATCGACAGTTACACCCTCTGAGAAGTAGCTGAGCTAACATTAAAAGTGAGCGAAACGACAGGAACATAAAAGCACCCACATGAATGAGGAAACTAAATCCTTCCCTCAAATCCATTCTACAGAAGTTAGACCCCTAAAATACCACATAGTGTCCTTTAATAGACACCAATTCATTCCACATTCTAGTGACAAATGGATAAATCACAGAGCTTGCACATATTTATTTTTATTCTCTCTCAAAAATGCAAAGCTCCCACAACAGAGCTAGCATGGGGTTACAAGTCTTAAATCAATAAGCAAGCGCATGTGCCCGGTGGAGGACCTGGCCCAGTAGCCCAGGTAGCAAACGGCTGCATTATTCCTCCGTCAACCATTTTGTCATTCATGACCTTAATTTGGTTTGTGAACTAAATCTAGCAGATCTAATCCAAGGCGGCACTTGAATGAGTTGCAGGGGGGTTGTATTATAGTGGTACTGTTGCTGGTGGAGCTAGATTCTATTTTAAGCATTTATTCATGGGGAGGGATTCACATTCCCAGCATTATCGGGACTTGCAAGGAAAAAGCCTTGCACTCTTCTACCGTGTGGAGAGCCACATCCCAGGAAATTATCTCCATCAGGGACCACCCGGCATCTATTGATCTTTAAAATGAAATTGTGAGGATGGGTGGGAGGGGGCTGGTAGGGGGATCTCGCTAGAGATGGGGAAAAAGAAGGCCTTCCGATGTTAAAATGCTGTTCGCACAATGTCCACGGAAAGAAAGTGTATTCCAGATGCTCGTTATTGTCTGTAGCGCATTCATTTGAATGAAAAATTTGTTTGATTTTACCTTCCCCCACTGCTACAGACAGACATCCCTAAACCAGATGACCAGTCACCCGTGTGCACTTTCATGAGCTTTGAAATGGATGATGAATTTCAAAGAAAGCTTGTGTTAGTGTGTTTAAAGTACTGTATCTTTGTAGGTTGGAGATATATTACTGCCCACTTTGCCAGAGAGCATTAAAATAGGATTTATTAATCTCGAGATTAGCAATGATAAAAATATGAGCCCTCGATCGCTATGGTATCAATGGGGAGTGGGTTTACCAATATTGTGCTATGCAGTGAAATGCTGTGTCTATATAAAAGAAGTGCAGAGAGAGAGAGTGAGAGAGAGGGTGGACTTGAATTATTGAAAGGCACAGTGGTCCTAATCTCAACTGCACAGTTAATTTGATGGTTGGGGTTTTTCTGTTTTGGATTCAACCTGCAATGCACCAACCAGGGACAATGTCAGGGACAGTTGTGCAGATCAGTGGGAACTAATGATGCTAATGTCCTCTGCCAGCCAGAGGTCTTGCCTAATAAAGCTCAAGATGAGACAGGCGTGTGAGAAATAATGTGATCAAAATAAACCTTGTCAATTCAAGCCCACACACCTGAAGCTGCAGCTGGTAATGAAAGTGGAATTCCTAATGACAGTCGGTGAGTACTCGTGTTAGCCTGTGTGCGTTTGTATTTGTTTGTCTATGTGTGTGTGTGTGTTTGTATGTGTGTATTTAGGTCTTTATTTGTATGCGTATGTGTGATGGCATTTATGTGCGTGTTTGTCTGTCTTGTTTTTATATGTGTCTGCATGCCTGTTTGTTTACGTTTTTGTGTATTCCTATCTGCATGAATGTGTTTTGTCTTTTTGGTAATGTGTATGCACGTGTGTGTGTGCATGCGCATGCGTGTGTGTAAAACAAGTGTATGTTTTGTGTGTGCGTACATTCATGTATGTGTGTGTCCTGCCACTGTGTTTCTCAGCCTGTATCAACACTCCTGAGTGAGTAGCTCATGCAGGCAGTGGATCAGTTGGAAATGTCCTCTCAGCACTGTATGAGATGGTAGTCTGAACTCTGATTTATCACACTGATGAGCCTTCACACACACACACACATACACACACAGCAGATGCATCCTGCATGCTAACAGTTTTTTGGCTGGATAAAGTCAAAGGGCGTCAACTCTCAACAAATGAAAGCTGTAGAATGATTTTTTTTTTCTCGCAGGATATCAAATGAGCCACTTGCTATGTTGTCATAACAAGTATCCAGTGAACAAATAGGGGAGATTGATGTACAGTAGAGAAGCATATAGTATAGCAGCTCACACAATCCCACTGTGCTTTTTTTGTTTGTTGCAATGTTACAGAGCTGAAAATGACCTATGAGCAAATGAAAATGGCACGGAATTGCTGTGCCCAAATCTTCCTAAAAAGACATTATGGCATGAAATCAACATTCAAATCCATGTGGGTGTCAGCTGAGCAGGAATAATGTGTGGAATAAAAAGGATGATTTCATGAAAAGTGCCTTCATGCACAAAAATTAGGGTTCTATCTTATAGTAAGAAGAAGACGCCAGTGCAAATATCCAGCAATTACATTCTTTTTGTAGATTTTAATAGATTTTAAAGGTGCCCTAAACCCTAGATGAACGAATGGCTTGGTATATATACAATTTATTTATTATTTGTTATCTTAAAACTCTTTTAAATTATGTTTGCTCACGTAAGATGGAAAGTCAACTCTTTGCCCTCCACCCAGTGTAAGCATTGGCTCTGCTGCAACTACACCACTAGATGGCAGTATAAACGTTAAGAAATGCTGTTTTCAAGGGATAAACGTTTTGAGCACCTTTAAAGGTGATCTAATGCTTAAGACCAAAACAAAAATTCAAACCTTGTACATCTCACGTCCGATGAAGAGTCAGCTTGCTTTGTAGGTATAGAATTAGCTATTTTAGCCAAATAGAGGGACCCACATTGTAGATGTCGCAATTCCCCCCACCCCCCACAGAGTTAACATTAGCATTGCTGCATCTTTGGCTTTAGATGGCAGCATAAATAGGTTTTAGGAGATACATTATAAATAATTAGATTACCTTTAAAATCTGGGAGCGTCAGCTCTTGGTTGAGCATAGTGCAAAGATGTAATAGCTTGTTTGTGGTTTGTTCTCTGCAGGGTCTATACAGAGAAACAAGGAAATAGTTCAAGTATCCCCCACCCTGTTTATTCCCCCAACAATATTAGTAACAGCTTGTGTTTAGCTTCTGTTTGGAAGACATGATTCACTGTGATGCTAGATAACATGCAATGGCATTTAATGTCCCCACAGCTTTGTAGTGAACGCTAGTGGCACCGTGATCTACTTTTGATTCCTTTGTAGAGAATGATGTGAGATGACAGAGGATTTGGTCAGGAATGGTTTGACATGCATCCTGTCAACAGGGTCCACAAAAACGTAGCCTTGTAAATATTTCCTACCCTGCCTGTAAAAGCAAATACATTATCACAACAGAAACTGTTGACTACCATGGCTACCATTTTGACTGTTTTTAAATTTTGCAATGTAATAACATGAAATAAAACCCATGTAACTATAGGACCCTGACTTTTCCTAAATGTGTGTATATTTCATTCTAACATTGCTATTTTATTAAAATTACAAAACACAAAAGAGTTCTGAGTATTTCTACCTTGAATGGCCATAACAGTAATATTGACCGTTTGCATTTTCCAACTCTTAAAGATGCATGTCACCATTGCCTAGCAACTATTTTTTATAGTTTGAGCTAAAAACCAATGAGGAAAGAAATCTATTGATCTAATTCAAATTTGTAGTTTGTATTTTGTGTGGTAGTTAAAGCTGCATTAAAAACAGTATAAGCTCTATCAACGTAAATATAATAATGAGCTGAATGTGATATTGTGTAAAAATGAAAATCTGGTGGCAGTTGACAAATAAATGCATCACACAGAATTGCATGTAACAACATAATATACGTATCTGCCTTGTTCAGGCAGAAATTACAAAATAAATGTTGTACAGTAGAAGTGAAAATTTAAGATGCACATTTAAATGATCTTAATGCAAATCTCCGCTCTGGTAAAATTAAGGTTTTCAAAATGCCTGGTGCTTCCAATGTGTCAAGCTTTAGCTTTAGCTTTAAAAACGAAATATGGCAAAAAGAAACATGAAAATGCTAAAGTCGGCCACAAATGTCAACCTAGCAGATACACAACTATGATGGATAAACCATGTCTCTTTACAGAGCAAATGCCTCACATTAGAATAGAATCGTTTTTTAATTTCTGTTTGTCCATTCCTTAGGAATATTGCTACTCTGTGCATTAAGCAGGGGTCATTCATAAAAGGGTTTTCTGTGAGAACTTTATCTCACTAGTAAGGTTGCCAGGAAAATCAGTGTTGAGTAGACAACCTTTCAAGGTTCATCAGTTATGTTACAGTCTCTTTGAGCTTGTTGTATGCACTTATTGGTCCTAGCCTTTGGGTTACAAAGGCTATTAAACAAGTAGCTATCCACAGCTGTGTGTTAAGAAAACAGGGAAAACTAACTCTTCGGGTACAAAAGCACTAAAGGCAGTTGTTTCATTTTCAAATAAAAATCACACAAAGAAGCACAATGCAGGCGGCTTTCACAGGGATATGTAAACCATGTATTTTCATGTGAATGACTCAGTGCTACAAAATAATCTTTCAAATCCATTCACTTCAAAGGCTAGCGCTTAGAGAATAACATCTAGGTACATAGTTCTGATGTATAGTGGTTCCTTAAGCACCTACCTGGGTCTTTGTGGTCAGGGGTCTGGCTCGATAGCAGGGAGAGGAAATCCTGACAGGTTTCCTGATCCAGAAGCGCGCTGTTATGTATACAAAGGTCAACAATAAGGGTCACGGCTTTCTGACAGACCATGTCATAGTCCTCCCGGTCTGAACTCATGCTCCCAGATGCATCGTCAGCCCCCCTTGTGCATGCGCTTACCCAAGAGTACTAACGTGCCCACGCGAGCCGCAGCCTAGCACGAAGGAAATAAAAGCTACATGTCTCTGTCCCCGCACTTGCAGGGTCTATCAACTGTGTGTGTGTTTGTGTGTGCACGTCGGTCTAAATATGATTGTATGCGTGGAAGCTGGGCCAAGATGTGCTTACGCCTGTGTGTGTGTGTGTGTGTGTGTGTGTGTGTGTGTGTGCGCGCGTGTGTGTGCGTGCGCACATGTGTTTACATGCGCTCTCATGTGGACTCAGTGTGGGCTTAATGAATCACCCCTGCCCCTAGGTATACCTTCCTCGAAAAGAAAGACGCTGATTGAAACACAACAGTGCGAGTTCACTCAGCAACAGTCAATGTGCCAACAAGATCCCTCCCCCTATCCCTCCCCCCAATTGCTCCCCGCCCCCATTTGCAACACACTCTGACCCCAATCTCGCCTCCGCACCCCAGTCTTCTATCTCTTTCTGTCTCTCTCTGTCTCTCTCTCTTAATGAAATCTCCCTTGTCGGGGCGGATCGGCTTGTTTTTCTCAGGTTCTCGGTTCTCAGGGTGACCGGCTGTGTGTGAGTGTGCCCCCCCCCTCCCCACGGCAAGGTCTCCCTGAGCCTAGACACCTGTGACTAGGGAGGTCTCACAGCTAGCTCCCCCTTGACACTAAAGCATCACTCTGATAGACTGTGACCAACACGCCTCTGGGTGTTTACAACGGCTAATGATAAAGGGGGCAACCGAGTTTGTGTGTGTGTGTGTGTGTGTGTGTGTGTGTGTGTACAGGGGCATTCACACATGGACATGTATTGGATAACGTGTAGATGTAAATAGCTGCATTCACAGCACATTAAGGCTTTAAATCATCATGTCTGTTGGGACAGTGTGGCTAATGAAGTTCACCAAAAGAGAATAGGTGTAGCGCTAGCTCCCTGCGCTATTTTCCATAAACCTCTGTGGATTCCATTTAAATTCATTTCTCTGTATCTGATTCCTACAGTAAGTCAACAACCTGACTAGTGATTTTCAATACAATGCATGATGTATTGTGACCGTTTACAGTTGATGATTTTTAAAAGCCGTCTTAAATTGTAGCATGTACAGTAGGCTACTGTAGGTAAGTGTCAGGAATCAGATTTGTTTCTGGAATCAGATTTGTGCTAATATAATCAAACAAAACTACTTAAATATCAAACAAAAAATAAATGTAACAAATGTAAAAATTTGAGAGAGAATAAAACTAAAAATGTCATCTCAAAAGAAAAAGTTATAACTCGCAAACAAACTATTTTACTTTTTTGATAATATGTCCTGTTGTTCACAGTTCCCTCTGCTTCTTTCTCACTGATCAGACTTTTGCCCTCACTGTCATGTCAGCTTTGCGTTTGCGCTGCCTGACTTTTTGTTTGCAGCTCTGACACAAACCTCTCGCATGGGCGAATTTTTGCAAGGTGCGTCCTCATTGGCTAATGAGTTTTTGAGTAACAACTTAGTGCCCCCGACGCGTGTATTTTTTTCCCACCAAATAGTTTTCTAGCACTATAAGCATACACAAATTATTTTTTAGCGAATCTCTTAATTACACCAATATTATGTTTGTGAAACAGTTTGTGCCGATATAAAAAGTATTTATAAAAGATCACTAATTGTATTTTTGCTATCTGAACAACCAGGAAATGCCCTATAGTCTAGTGAAATATATAAGGAGAAGTTGTAGTCTTAAATATTCAAGGCAAATAAAATTATTAATTATTTTCAGTAAATCTGTTAATTGCACAAACATTGTGCTTGTGAAACGGTTTGTGCATGTACAAGACATAATTATAAAGATCAATTCCAAAGTACTCCAATCACTTGAAAGCAGTCACTTAGTCTTTTGCATAGAAATAGCCAACCCACCCAACCCACGTGTCCAACTCATTCTATTCTGTTTCCATGCGAACGCTTACATAAAGCGGAAGTCGATCTGAAGTTAGTTGGAAAAAAAACATACGCACCCCGGACACGTCTTTTTTTTTTTTTTCAACCAACTTCAGATCAACTTCCGCTTTGTGTAAGCGTTCGCATGGGAACAAAATAAAACACACATTGAATCCTCTGGTGCCGAATGTGTTGTACACAAGTGGCAACCTCCGGTGCTGAAAAATGAATCTAACACAGACATGCCAAAATCTGCAGTTCCTGGACAGACCCTCCGTGACGTCACCAATAGATTGTCTGAAGAACGGGTTTGAAGCTCCAAGTGTGTTGGTTCTGGCCATTGCCAGAATCAGCGTCTGACTCCCGCCTAACTCCCGGCTATATATAATGGATGGATAAATTGATGGCCTAATATAATTTGAACTGATGAGTTATATAAAAATTCACCCCCCGTACAGTTGTCATGAATGGGGAAACTAGCTATAGACTTGCTTTTGGAGCCAGTCTCAAGTGGCCATTAGAGGAACTGCAGATTTTGGCACTTCCTCGTTGGATTCATTTTTTCAGCACCAGAGGTTGCCGCTTGGTCAGAACCATAGACTGCAAAAATGAGGTCAGAACTGCAAATAAAAGTCAGTGGCAGTGCAAACGTGAGAGCTGGCAGTGTAACCCCAAAGCTGACAGTGAGGGCAAAAGTCTGATCAGTGAGAAAGAAACAGAGGGAACTGTGAACAAAATGTTTGTTTGAAAGTTATTTTAGATTTTTGTGGCTTCAGTTTTTTTCTCTTAATTTTGTTTGATAGTTAATATGTTTTTTTATTATATTGGCACAATTCTGATTCCATACAGGTTGTACTAAAGATGAATATTGCAGTGAAGACTGTAGCACTGGTGTTGTGTTATCTTGGCTGGCGTGGCGACATTTTGTTTCCCAGCTGTCTCAAATGATAAAACACAGGTTTTAACAAAGGGTCACAGCACAGCATCATTTGTTTGCTTGTTTGGCATATATCCGGCGACACTGTCATCCTAGTGCTCCTGTGAAGTTTATAAGGCAGATTTTCTACATACCAGGTCTGTTTTCTATTCTCCCCGAGACCTTTATCAGCAAAACATAGAGCCGTCACATTGGTATGCTGCTATGCTGCTGAGGTATTGGCAACAATGCAGGGAAACTGTAGCAGCGATTATAGTCCCTTGGGCATTGAGCTATATCCAACCTGCCTGTTAATTGTGTATACAGGTGGCGGCTGAGCTGTTCAATATTCACAAGAGCGTGGGTAAATAAGGGTGAGACCGTATAAACTGCAGCACATGCACAGAGTACTGTAAGTCATTTGGAAACCAGCGAGGTCGGGCTTGTTATATGCTAGTTAATTACAAGATAGACGAGATTCAGTCTTCATTAAAAACGGGCAAAGGGGGCCATGGGTATGACCCAGACCCAGCCAGATGAAAGGGATGAGATTGGCTTCCAATTATCTGAGGTTTGTTGGGGAATAGCCCCTCCCCCTATCTATCCTATAGAATGGTCACTGTAGTCTTTAAATTTTGGCTCGACTCAATTAAAAATGGGAATGTGATCTGGTGGGACTCAGTATCCCTGTACGTCTAGGCATGAAATGATCTTGCTTTTCTAATGTCCATTACTCACCAGCATTATTAAATTACTTAGATTAATGGTAAAGTCTGTAAAAACATAATTAAAGCTTAAGGTCACAAAGCGGTCACTACAATATGCCAAGTTAATTAGTGAGAAACTTTTTTCTAGGCGTATTCCTGGAGGGAAACAAAAGTAGTCATAGTCATAGAAGCCACAATTTCCTCCCCAGTTTTCGACAAACAACCATGCATAAAACACTGACTCTATGGGAGAGCCATGAATAGAGAAGTTCTACAGTATGAGCTTATGAATGCTGTAGGGGGAGGAGTAGAGATGAATGAGGTGGGAGAGGGGCATACACTTCCTGAGTTTCAAACCAAAACAATGTTTTTGTAACACTGGCTCCAATCACAAGAGTAATTCCAGACACAAACTGAGGAGTCTACATTTTAAAGGGATTTTAAAATGACTTACATCAAAGAAATACAATACACACGTTGGCAGTAAGTTTATTTGAATTGAAGCAGATTCATATCAACAAAGCCAAAAGCATGAGCTGAAACTGAGGAATCCCTTCTGCAAACAAGACTTTCATCATCCATCACCCAGCCATATCTTTTCCCTGCACTGGGCTCTTAAATACACCACCATCTATATGTTAAACAGAATGTGGCACTGAAAAAAACACTCAGATTAAATCGTGCTGCGTATTCTTTCCCCTCTGTTAATTATTAATGACATAGTGTTACATAGCGTTCAAATCTTATATGCATCCCCATTTCTAAATAATGTAAAGCTCTGCAGCTTCAAAAGTGCTTTGCCACAAACAAACATAAACCTTCCGTGTGCTAATGGTGAATTAATGTGGCAATCAAGACCTCTGCTGAGCACTCCAAGCAATTTCAACTTAGTTACACCACCCAATACGCCAGCAAACTCTCCTTTCATTCCTTTTCGAAGAGTTTGTCTACAAGCTATAAATAAATGAATAGGTTTGTGGGGGTCGTATTGATTATTTTGTAGCAGGTGTGGGGCATATTTTCCGCAGCAAATAAGGAGGTTGTGGCTGGCACATGGGGTCCTGGGTTTGATATGTAAATCAACTTCGTCAAATCTTTCTGTGGTGATGTGCCGGCGGCTGCAGATGTTGAACTTGATTCATTATGGCAAACCAATGACAAAGGGGAGGCCTCACTCAAAGCTATGCTAATCAACATTAGCACTTCCAAACTTATCCTGAGGGGGCTGATAGAAGTATTTCTACATAGGCCTAGATGGAATGTCTATCAAGTGTGTACACATATGTGTATGCGTGCGTGTTGTCACAATCTGTTAATCAGGTACCCGGCTCAGCTGTGGGGCAATGGAGAAAAAAAATATTTCCATTGTGACTCACGTTTAAGCTCATTAGTAACAGTCTTGAAGTGTGTATGCTATATTTGATGGATGAAGCTTTTCAGATATAATAGAACAGACGAGGAGATGATGTGTTAGCAAGTAGAGCTGCCAATAAATATTACACAAAGCTTGCAGGATTTACAACTGAATACAGGCGTGCTATTTCAGCAAGGTCCTCAAAAGGGGCTGGAAATACTTACAAAGTCAAATCACATGTTTTTTCAGGAGCCGGCACTCAACGCCGTGATGAATCAGGCTGGCACTACCGCCCCAGCCTGGATAGAGATCAGTGGGATTATTCTGTGTCCAGGTGCAATGTGCGCCGAGCGATATCTCATGCACGCATGTCCTGACTGTCACTGGAGTGAGGTGTTCAATTGAGTTCCCGTCAGCCTCGCACGCAGTGGAATGAGAGCTGTTGATTTGATGGACGCTGTGTCATCTATGATAATCCACGCTATTTATACACACATTATTTGTCAGATTTTGTTCTAAATCAGCATAGCTATAAATATATTTACACATCAGTCAGACTTGCGCAATTCCACAAAAAAGTACAGATAGTTATATATGGTAGTGTGTACTTTCGGCCACAAGGGGCAGGGTTGAGCTGCAGGATCCTGTTAGCATGTGGCTTATAGTTTCTCCAATCATGTTTTAACACAATGGTGATGCCATCTTTGCTGAAAGTAGTTCCTCTTAAATTAGGCATTTCATCCCGATTGGAGACAAAATTCTAATTCTGCTCAGGAATAATGCATGTTTACTCCACATAGTATCCTGACCGTTACAACAGAAGTAGGCTACTTCTACTACATTACTACAGCACATGACATTATGTGAATGTATTACACATAACTGTTTTAAGATTAGTTAAAAATGTGATACTGTATTCCTTTTGTAAAATATAGTCTTATATATAGACTACATATTATTCAACGTGCTGGATTATTGTGGCAAAGTAATCATTATACTTTAGGAAAGAAAGAACGATAAGGAGAGGAAAAGCTTAATCAAAATGGTGGCCTGTGAAAGTCACAAGTGCAGTAGGGGTCGAGGACCACTTGGCATGAGTAACAACCGAAGACACCAAGGACAAGGGAATGATATATTTCAAGAATTTAACTTGGGACAAAAAACTCAAAGCATTTCCATCACATTTTGGAAATGTAATAGAATTCTGAATACCTGGTGAAAACTGTTTGCATAAACCTTTCCGATTTGACTCTGACATACGGGGAAAAGGGACTAATGTAAATAAGTAATTTGCTACATCAGCAGATATGGGGAAAGACCTAATCCAATCCTGACTTATAGTGTCTTGGAGAAACTGAGCAAATAGAAAACCTCAAAAGACAATATTCCCTTCAAAGGCAGGCTGAGTGGAATGATATGCAACGCCTTCCTAGCTCCACATTAGCTCAATATTTCACTCTAATGGCAATCCCCAAAGTATTATAATTATAAAGGTTAATTCCCACCAAAACAAAGGGCTTCCTATCAAATCAACGCATCCATTGTACCCTTCCCAAGTGAATTAGAAAAAAGGGTATTATCAAATTATTTCAACCCCCAGATGCAGACATGAAAACTTGAGTGAGCCTCTGGCAAAAGGAGACAAATTACCAAAAATGTATTATTGTGCACTTTACAAATTGAATGTTTATAAGAAAACAATATTATATTCTATGGAATACGGTATGTTATTAAAAATCTGAGATTCGTTTAAAGAAGTTCTCTCTTTTTTCAGAGGTAGCATATACGTATTTCTTAGTGAAAAATTTAAGATGAATTAAAACTACAATACTAAAAATACAAAACTGTATCACCATTATATTTATATGTGGATTGTCTTTTATCATTGTCATACAGTGTAAACCACTGTATGTGATCAGTGTATTGAAACATTTTGATAGCCATAGTGACCTCAATAATACTTCTTTGATGGTTATTGTTAATATTGCTGTGTGAGGCAGGCTTATTTTTTGTCCATAAACCCTTTCAAAAATGATTGTGTGTGTGTGTGTCTGCAATTAATTTCCAGATAAAATGTTATAGAATGCATTATTATCGACAAAAAAAAGTGAAATTTCACAGTGGTACAGGGGGGGTACAGCAGGTCGTCTGGCGATCCAAAAGTCCCTGGTTCAATCCTTGCTTCCTCCTTGCTAAGTATCGAGGTGTCCCTGAGCAAGACACCTAACCTTAACTGCATGTAGTGTAGGTTGAATCTCAAGGTTAAGGCTGAATCTCAAGGTTCAGGCTAAATAAGCATTACAGTCTAATGTACACTTGAATATAGAGACATTTTCTGTTTAAATTTTCTCTTGGCAGCCCCCACCCAACCCCAAGCAACCATCTGATTAAACCAATTGTAATTGGACAGTTTTCAATTTCTCAGCGTTTAAGTGAGTGAATCAAATAGTGCACAGATTCTCTCAGGCATGTAAACCAAAGTGCCATCATCTCGTTTCTGAGGAGCTAACAGCCCTGCAAAACTGCAGTGATGATACCAGATGATACCAGCCATTGAGGCAGGGAGTTTGTTGCTATAGATTTTGAAGACACCTTCCTACATGATATTATTGTCTCTAATCTCGACATCCATGAGCATGAATCAGCGTACGATTTATTTCTGTGTGGATAAACACAGCCTTCACTGTTGCCTCAGAGAACACTTGATTTCCATTTCAAAGGGTGTTTGGCAGACGAAGAAAAAATTACTCAGGGGTAATAGAGGCTCCGCTACACCCAAAATTGATTTCATGTGGTGACAACATTGACGTTTGCAGCTAGAATATCTTAGTTGTTTTTATTGTATTGTTTTGTATGTTTGCCGCGTTGGTTTTCACAGACACACATAAAAATGCAGACAGCCTGCAAAAAAAGTCACAAATTCTTCCAGTGAGTGTATGACTAATTCAAAGGTTCGATATAAGGTGACCTCGTCCTTTTATCAGTTTCCTTGGGGATAATTGTACTGAAGAAACCAATGAGCATGTCACCCTATTGGTTAAGCAGTGCTCTTTGTGTCTCTAATGATCAGTTGGGGTTTTCTCCAGCCCACTAAGGCTCAGCAATCGCCTTCTATAATAACACAGCTGCCTCTGAGCTGTGGCAGGAGGTAGGAAACCCAGAATTTAAGAGCCTTTGGTATAAAGAGGAGGTAAAGCCATTTGCAAGGACTTGCAAGGACTTGCAAGGAACATAAGGCTCTCTCGCACTCCCATGGTTTAATGTCTTATTATTTTGCACAGGCAGTACTAAAGTGAACAGTTTTGGCAGTGGGGCTGCTATATTGGTGCCGTTTCCTCTACATGTGTCTTGAGGGAGGTTGCAGGCTGCTGAAAGGATGGAAAATTTCCCTTGTGATTATGAACATTTTCCTTCAGCTGGCGTCCTTTATCTGGAAATAAATTAATTGACTAAAGGCGGAAATAAATAAATTGACTAAAGGCGGGTGATGGTGGATCATGACGTCAGTAAGAATTAGGCAGGTTAGCACAGATGGAAAAAAGGCTCAGAAAGCAGAAATACAAGACAAGTACACATTGTGTAGGAACTCAAACGGGATTAACTGAACAACTGAAAAGTTATGTTTTGGAGAATGCAATCTTGTTTGTGGTTTGTCACAATCACATAATAAAACATTTGTGAAGAAATGTGTCCTTCAGTTCAAATAGTTGTATTGTTATGTTCTAGACAACTGAACACACCCCAGGTAGCTATTGCATCCAAACGTGCACTAAACGTGGATTTCACTTGCCTCTAAGTGTTAATTAGAATCACCTTGGTGCAGGGTTGGAGTCAAGTTATAACAATTTGTTTTACTTCTGCAGATTAGTACAGCAGGAGATAAAGCTTTGTTATTCTGTTTGTAATTCAACTGAGACTGTACTGTAGTTAAAGGTACACTACTTGAAGTGCCCCCCAAGACCTAAAATTGCAACCCTATCTCAAATAAAACTGTCCACAAAAGTGTGGCTTTAAGGGGAGCCCGCGGATAGCCGACAGATTATATCCGCCCCACCCCCCGCATTCTCTATGTAATTTGCTCATGTTTTACGTTGCATTTCATTGACCGTGCAGTATTAAAATAATATTAGGCATTTTTTTGGAGTTATGTAGAATCACAAATATATTAACATAATATGACAACAATTCAGGCGAGCAACAAAGTTATACCAATACGTTTGACAATAGTCTAATTGATCAAAATCGTGGGGCCAGGGGGTAAAAACCAAGCACATTATTCCTTTCAATTATTTATTTATTATTTACTTATTATTATTTGTAGTGTATTTCTGCTTCAACAATGTACTTCCATTGCACTGCCTATAAAAAACGCGGGTTGAAAAAATAGACGGGCGGGAGAGAAGCATCTCAAGTGCAGCGTGCGAACACTGATTGAAAGCGAGTGCAGTGTGCAATGGGCTTTAGCCTATGAAGGAAAGGAACAGGAACAGAGAATAATTCCAGCTACTCAGGTGTACTCTGGTGTGGGAGGGGCAGCGCTCTCTGAGTTTCAAAACAAAACAACGTTTCTGTGTAATACTGGGTAATTGCAGACACATGTCAAGGAGTGTGCATTTAACACAGCTTAGCTGATTTACATTAGGTGAATATGAAATTCAAATTGTTCATTTAAATCAAAGAGAGGTCAACATCCCCTACTATCGCTGAATGTTTCGCTGTGCCTGGAAACCCTGGGCCATGTAGCACTCATGCACACATTGTATGACAGCATGATTAATTGTGCCGTGTTAAAAGAAAACTAAACTCCGACAGTGGGAAAGGATATTTCTTGTAAGAAAGAGATGACGGCTATAATGATAAATGTGACTTGGAAACGAGGGAAAACATTCTGCTGATGTCTTAGAAAAATGGTGTCTAGGGATCTCCAAATATTATATTTTTGGGGGGAGGATAAATGGCTTCTAATGTTCTCGGATGGCCCTGGTAATGACAGCATAAACCATCTTGGTCACATTCAGTTTGAAAGACAGAGAGGGCACATCAGGCTGCCAGTGCATTCGGAATATAGAGATTTTTGCAGATTCCATCTGTATTTATTCTTTTAGTGTGAGCTCAGCGAACTCAGAGGTAATATTCTGAGGCACTGTGTCCCACCAATCAGGGTGTGACTGGATTAAGCTGCTGATAATGATGTAGGCTGGATGCGCCAGGCGAGCAGATAGCTGTGCCTTTAGAAATTATTAATCACAATAAAGCAACACTAAAGTGATTTCCCCCAGTGAATATAACAAGGAAAATAAATGTAAGCATTGGTATGCGCCAACGAACAGGGCATAAATAAGACTTAAAGTTGGTCATGTTTGTGTGTTTAGCTTATATGTTATAAGCTAAACACACAAACGCTGAGGGATTCAGTATGACTAATGATATGTGGCTTGCCATAAGAAAAACTAAACCGTCAGTCCCCTAAATTGCCATCTAAATCATGTCGAAGGCTGATAAATACCATGGGTAGACTGGACAATTTTGTTTTGCCTTGAAACCCAATGAGCGCACGCTTCCAAATGAATGAAAAGCAACTAGAAACATGATGTAATGAGCAGTGATGGGAAAGTTCATTTTCTACATGAACTAGTTCAAAGTTCAGTTCACACATTTTTAAATGAACTAGTTCAGTTCATAGTTTATACTTCAACATTTTGAACTAAGTTCACAGTTCCAAAAATGAACTAGTTCGTAGTTCTTTTTTTCCATATTTTGCTGCGAGCAATTATTTTTCAAAATTATTGCCACAGCCCATATAGAACCACAGAC
>JAOEHI010049302.1:4639-17381 GCA_025447815.1 Percopsis transmontana | reverse complement strand
GCTAGCTATGCACCCCGGCTAGCTATGCACCCCGGCTAGCTAAGCACCCCGGCTAGCTAAGCACCCCGGCTAGCTAAGCACCCCTGCTAGCGTAGCTTAGTACTTCTCAACCGGTTTGACCCATGCGTTTGAGTAAAAATACAACTGGACATTAAACATATTCCCATTTCAAATGATTTAGTGGCCCTCCTGAAGAACATGTTGTGGCCCCGTGGGGTTCCCCCGGACCCTACATTGAGAACCGCTGTCAAGGCGGAACTGCCTGGCATTCTTGGCTGGTGTGTCAACTTGTCTTCCTTTCTATCTGACCTCCTGTTTTCTCCTTCATCTAGGTTGAGGATTTTTTTCCCTCTTCCGCTTGGTAGGCCATCATCCCCTAAAGGAAGTCGTTGGTTGTGGTTGCTAATGTCATCTGTGGGGCGAGGGAGGGAGGGTCTGATAAAGGAGAGGGGAGAAAGGGGGGAGGAGGGCCGGGTCATGAGAGGGGTTAGCAGAGGAAGACAAGTGTGTTTGAAAAGTACGGAAAATAAACTGAGGTTTCCTGTTAACTAGGTGCACGGGGGGAGGGGGAGGGCTGGCACTCTGGTTTTGTTTAAAGCCAAGCGCCTGTGTTAAAGTGTGGAGCGCGGGGGAGCAGAGGAATGGGGGTTACAGGTTCGTTTTTGTCATGGCTAGCGTTTGCTTAAAGATGGGCGGCCATGTTTTAAAAGCCACTGAGCAGATGTGAGGCTTAGCCCAGCAACAGGCCACGCTGGGATTGGTCAGTACTGCTGACTGTTTTAGCCATTCCACCAGTGGGAGATCTCAGAGTGGTTAGACATTATTAGCCCACCCATCCTGTCAGTCTAACCCTTGTTGGATACACAGAATTGACTCCGCACAAACTCACATTTTGACGAATGTGCTCCCTTAGATCCACTAACCCACATGAAATAGGCCTGTGTTCTTTTCACACTTTAAACCTTTCTCTTCAAAAAGAGAAAGCCCACCCCCAATGTGTTCCCCTCTGCTATTCTTTGTAATGGTGTGATCCTACATGGGGCCAGCCTGCCTCCAGAGCTGACTGCTCCTCACAAGCGGCCACACAAAGGAAAGTACACCCGCTTATTCCAACTGGGAAAAATTAACCATCTTAACAATATAGCCGTTTATGGGTCAGATAACTTTATCTCCTCATTCAGTCTGTCTAGATGGATACATGTATGACCGCTGCTTTACATTGCACGCCTTTTGAGATGTTTCCCAACATTTAGCCCGCTATCCACCCCGTCTCATGTGAGCACAGGAATGCCACAAGGCAGGCTGAGGAGGGGGGGGCAGGCGGGCGGGGGGAGGGGGTGTTAGGAACACCATTGTGCTCAGCCCCAAAGCATGACTCTCAGATTTATATCTGCTCAATGAATAGAGGGTTAGCCTCGGACCCCCGGGGGCCTCGGGGAAGGAGGAGGATACTTGTAATTTTAAGGCTGAGGAAATGAGAAGGTCTGGCTCCAACCTCCCCCCCTCCCCCCTTTCTGTTTTGTTGTTGCCTTAACCTCCCCCTGCTCACCTCTCTTGTCCTCTCAGTTTGCTTTTTAATCGCATCTTCTCTGCTCTCCTCATGTCTGACTCTGGGTGCTGGGCCAGTGGGTCTGCTGGCCCCCTCACACACGGCAACATTCCCAGGGTTTGGGACCCAGGAGGTGGGAGGCCAGGGCCCGTGTTTAGCCTCTTGCAGGACCCACAAAGATGGCCGCCGACGTGCCGGGCTCAGCTCCCTCTCAGACACGGCCCTGATCGCTGCGGCATTGAGGCAGCCGTGCTCTCGCCGTTCTGACTGGGCTTGACTCTGTTATGGGTGTCTGAACAGGAATGTGCGCTCCATAGCGGCCAGGATATCGACGTTAGCGGATTAGTATTCAGCATTTGTTTTAGCCTGTAGAGGTGTGCAGGAAAATCAGCCTTTGTTTGTTTGCGTCGAGCTCCCAGCCGCCGTGTAGCAGCTCTCTGAAAACCCCTTTGATTTTGTGGTTTTACAGGCAGAAAATGAGATGTTCAGGTAGTGTGCTGGCAGCGTTTACAATCTCCTAAAAGCATTAATTATGTATAAGTGCTGGATGACTAGCTGTTCTGCCGCGGCAGGCAGCCTGTCTGTCCAGAAGAACACCGTGCGGGGACGAGCGGCTGGCCATGGCCATGACGTCATGGTGTGTGTGTGTGTGTGTGTGTGTGTGTGTGTGCGCAAGCAATCGGGCAGAGCAGAAATCCAAGTGTTCAGCTGAGTGTGTGCCAGCTGCTGTTTAGCACGTCCGTGATCGCTCGCACGTTGGACAGCCCCACACACACACACACACACACAGGCAGGCAGCAGGGAGTGTAAAGGAGACAGAAAATGGAGGGTGTGCGGTGTTTGGAATGGAGGGCTGGAATGAAAGAGGTAGGGAACGGGTGAATGAGGGAGGGAGAGAAGGGGAGGAATGAAGAAAACAGGGGTGGCTTGAGTGGGAGGTGATGACTTGCTTGGCTGCATGTGCTCAGCCCCCACCCCGCTGTCATAACAGAACAATGTACTGTAAGTCTGGAGTATCTTTACACACAGAGCTATTAGCTGATCGGCCAAGCACTGCTGTTTAGCTGTCTTTATATAAACGTAAACGTCCTCCTCCTGCTTCTCCCTGCCCTCCTCCGGGTGGTGCTTGTGGCTAGTTAAAGATGGCTGTGTCGCAGCCCCAGTGGTCTCTCTAATGTCCTCCTAAAGCATGGTGATGGTCAGTTGAGCTTCCGTGAAGGCACAATAAATAACTTGTAGTGTGGAATGAAAACAGTGTTTTGCCCTTTTCATCCCCTCACCCCAGCCCTGGCCTCCGCTTCCTTGTTTTCCCCTTCTTTCTTTTTATTCCCTCTCCTATATCCCTCCACCTCTCTCCTCCTCCTCTTCATTGACTGGTCCTTGAAGCTCATTGCTCACCTCAGTGCTGCCACTTGCTGGTCAGCTCGAATAATTACAGGCACTTAGTTACATGTAATGCATCAAAAGACCAGTAGATGGCAGCAATCAAAGTATGTGGAAATACAAAGTGCAGTTAAACGCTATCAGTGGATGAATAAAGTATTTTGATGGCCTTTAATGGATCACTTGAGTGTTGCCAGTAGGTGAAGAAATGTTAACGAAGAGGGAGTGCTTGGCAGAGGAGACATAAAATGCTCTGTCTCCCTCATCCCCCCCCCCCCCCCTCTGCATCGGCCATCCCACTGTTTACGTTATTAAGGCCCTAAATGCTTTTGCAATCCCTTTTTAATTGACTTGGTTTCACTGCAGGCTTCTTGGCATCAGCCCGCATGAATCATAAGCATCCTGCCTGCACATGCTCTGTTGTGCATGTCGTTGCCAGGGGGGACGATTTGTGATGTCATTAACAAACAAAATGATGTTGTGTTTATTTTTGCTGTGGATTGTCGTCACCCTTCCTCTGCCTTCCCCCTGTGTTGCAGAGTAAACGGGACCATCTGCTGATGAGTGTGAAATGGTACTACCGCCAATCGGAGGTTCCCGACTCCGTCTACCAGCACCTGGTGCAGGATCGCCACAACGAAAATGGTGAGGCTCCCTCGCGTGCGCGTGCATACACACACACACGCACCCCCCGATAACGTCAGCACACCTGCGCACATACTTCCTCTTTGACACATCTCTCTCTCTCTCTCACTCTCTCACTCTCTCACTCACTCTCTCTCTCTCTCTCTCTCTCACTCACTCACTCACTCACTCACTCACACACAACACAAACACCAGACTGTAGGGGGACATACGAGCTAGCTGTGAATTGCATTTCATGCAGAAGGCAGTACACGGTGTCCTGGGTGGCAGAACCAATCCCAGAGCTCTGTGCTGTTCCCTCGGCAACACTTGAGACCCGGCAGCAGCCGTGAAGTGCTAATAACCTGCGGCGCGTTGTGCCCTAGAGCACAGACTAAGTGCTTTCCGGGGCAACATGGACTTATCTCGCAGACGTTCACCGCGGCTTGTATTTCTGACGTTTGAGATGATTTACAATGCACTGGTGTTTTCCATCGCCCATGATACGGCTCTGTCTGCTTCTCTCTCTGCCCCACAATGGAGACTAGCGATCAAAACACACCCGTGTTTCTCAGATAATAAATGAAACTGCAATTTCACTGGTATGTGAAGCTCTGTTGTGCCGAGGGCCATGCTTGTGGTACTTTCTGAATCCGGTTATTGGCCTTTTACTGTACATTTTCTAAACATTTCCATTAATTTATATATTTTTCAGTATATTTTCCATTACAGTTTATTTTAAGACTGGCCTTGCATCGCAGCAAGAATGCTGCTTTTTAAACTTGCAGTTAGAAGTTACCATTTAGCTAATATCCCAGATGCTAATGAAGTCATTCGATCATGTATGCCTTTATGCTGTGTCTTCACCAGCACACACACACACACACACACACACACACACACCAAAACAAAACTGGTAACATGACAAAAACCTTCAAATTCATAATTGCGCTTGAGCCAGCCTCTGCTCATCGCTAAGCCGTTGTGCCATAACCCAAGAAGCCCCTGTTGGAGAAGAGATAACATTGGGGCTGTGAAAGGAACAGGACAAATGCCATGTCCCTCCAGACACCTGCTCAGCCTGGGCAGCTTGAGCAATGCAGCGCAGCACAATCTGCACTCTGTCCTTGGAGCAGAATTGATGTTACGAGGCGGAAGCGGGGTGGCCGCAGCATGCCTCACCCCGGCTCATTTGTCAGCTTCGAGTGCCGGCTCATGCATACCGCCGCCACACCTCAACCCCCGCCGGAGGCGTTTCACCGGAGAACAGGACGTAACACCCTATCTTCGGGGAGCGGCGCTTTATTGAATTATGTGGCATAATATTGACCACCGTGGAAGCACTCTGGTGCTTGGAGCAAGCAACACTGCGTGTGTGGTTTTTATTAATGGGATTGAGCGTTAAAAGTAGGCCAGTTGTTGTTGGCCTGTGTCTGGCTGTGTTTAGTATGTAACGCGTGTACGTGCGTGTGTGGTTGTGCTTCCTCTCCTCCCAGACTCTGGCCGGGAGCTGGTCATCACAGACCCAGTGGTCAAGAGTCGGGAACTCTTCATCTCGGACTATGTGGACACGTACCACGCTGCTGCTCTCAGGTATACACACACACACACACATATGCAGCCATGGAAAAAGACCACTGCAAATATTTTGGATATTATATAAAATATGTATTTAATAATTAATTTTTTTAAAAATATATATACAAACACATACACTATACCCAATAGACTTAAAGCTTCATATCCTCGGCCCTGAGAGGGTCAGTTGTTTTGTTTTGCCGTTGTGACATGCTGCATTAAGTATTTATAAAATGAATTCTTGTGAATTATTTTCCCATCCATATGATATGTCAATGCCTGCATTGTGAAGGGCTGTCGAAGCCTCGCCTCTGGTGTTTCTCAAGAAAACACGAAAGCGGTGCCCTCTGACTTGTGCTTGAGATGAGGATAAGGCGCTATTTGTCTGTGTGAAAACATGAGACGATTCCTCTGTGCACACGTGACTCCACCTTGCTTCCTTTACCCTTCCCTTTCTCTTCCTCCTGGTTCCTGGTCCTGCCACCTCCCCACTAACCCAAGCCATCTGTGAGCAGTCATGGCCTCGTCTCCCCTCCCAGCCACTGATTTCGGGGCAAATTAGCGGCAACTTCTCCTGCACAGGGCACCCTTTGATTTGCCTTATTCTCTGTTCTTAGTGCTTTAGCTAAACGGGAGGGGATTCCAGCGGGATGCTGGAATGCCACAGCTCCCCAAGGACCCCACCCTCCCCAGTTCACTTTCATCCTGCGAGCGGGGCGGGAACGTGGGCGGGGAGGGGTGTAAAGTACCGTTCCCTGCTAGGCGGCCTTGCTCCAGGCCACTGTGATGCCTATTATTTTGATAGACCCAGACACCGGCTGCTGGAAACGGCAATGGTATCAAAATGCAGTGGAGTCCTGCCGGGCCTCCTGGCTCATTCGGGTGGGGGTGTAATTACATCTGGAGAGACACATGTTGGGTGAATTCCTATTTAAATCTCTGCCCGTCACACTCCAGTCGCGGCAGATGAGGCGGGGCCGACGGGTTCAGCTGGTGTTTACAAACTCGGTAGCCAGCGTCGCCCATCCCTCCCAGCAAAGCCAACAGGCACTGACAGCCATTAGGAACCTGCTGCCGGGTTGTCACCTGCAGCGCATTGGCACCCCAACGGCTTCTAGTTATACAGGCATCTTCCCTTCGCTAGGTTATGACTGGGCTTTCTGCTAGCTTTGTGGTCTAATGAAGCTCTGTTTTCTCTCTTGCAGGGGGAAATGTAACATTGCCCATTTCTCCGACATTTTTGCTGCCAGGGAGTTCAAAGCTCGCATTGACTCCTTTTTCTATATCTTAGGATATAACCCAGAGACCAGGTAAGACACTGTTGATCCAGTCTATCTTCTATTACTAGAACTCACTTTGTGTTTTCCACAGGCCAGCTATGCTGGGACATGCCCCCCCGCAATACCCAGGCAAGCTGCCTGTCCGTGTAATTAAAGCCAAAATGTCACAAGTGCTGTCAGATTCAGAGCCGGTATCAGCAATAACCTATAAATATGCAATATTTATATGCATGTAGCCATTTAAGCAAACTCGTTCTACCTGGGATGCTTTTACCCGTACAGGAGGTAATAATAAAAGCGTAATTTAACCTGTATTGAATAGGGCTGTGACGATTACCGCCTACTGCGGTGTTGAGCTCATTACCGCAATCACCGCAAATTTCATGTTTTTATTTATTTTGCGCCGGGGAAAGTTAGTGAAGTTGTAGTCTTGGTTAATGTTAAAGGCATATAAAAACTTTTTTATTTTTTATTTAAATGAACTTTACCTGCAGTTAACCGCCAGAAAAAAAATCCATACCGTCACAGCCCTAGTGTTAAAGCCTCTACTTAGTAGCTTCATTCCCTCAATATTAAGTCATCCTTCTGACATTCAGTATTCTTCATTCATTGTTTGTGGCCCGGAACTGAGATCAGTATTTGTATCCGTCATTCACTTCCAATTGTTTCTCAAAAACATGCCTCTAACCAAGAGGATCGCAGTCTCTACTGGTAGTATGTATTCTCAAGTTACTCTAGTTTGTAGAAAAAAAACGTTTTGTGGTGTTTAATTTGAGATATATTTAGGTTTTGGTACAAAAATGTAAATATAGCTTTAATTAAATGCTACAACATACTGGTGTGTATGTGCGTTCGTGTATAGATGTTTTTACATATATATGATGATGTCTTCATTATGGTCATCAATATAACTTGTCAAAGTGGGAATAATTGCATCGCCTTTGGCATAAAGTTAGATTTATTCCAACACGTTTTTCTGTTTGCAAGTGGAGTCCCCAAATAATTGGGCCTGACCTCCACTAGTAGACTCATACATAGTTTAATGAGCTGTGTCAACTTTATGCATCTCAAACCACCTAAAGACAGCTAGTCCTTTGTAAAAAAAAATTATAATAAAATAAAATACTAATTTGTTATTACACACTTGTTACACACTTCATATTTTACTGTGGTGAGTAAAAAGCATCAATGAGGTACAGATTGGTATAATTATATAGTTATTAACCGGTGCTTATTACGTTATATATCTCCCTTTGACGTGACGGCAGTCCTTCGCAGTGCCAGTGTTGCTAGTAGGGAACCCCCCGCGCCGGGGCCCCGTTCAATCTCAGTCTCGCTCCCCTCTCCCTCCCTTCCTCGCTCGCTCTGGTTGTTTGGTATGCTGAGCTGCGCGTCTGCAGCCTCGCAATTTCAGTCATGTTTATTATGGCGCAGACATACGAGGAAAGATGAACTCGGTATCCTGCGCGTGTGTGTCTGGCTGTCTGCGCGTGTTTGTGTGTAAGGTCGCAGCACATGCTCAGTAGTGTCTGTAGAAGAGCGAGCTAGCCACGCCGTGCGTGCGGGCTGAGGTCACAGCACAAGCTCAGTGAATACCTCTCCGGAGCGAATGCGTGGTTCTCCATTTTGTGCACCTAGAAATAGGTGGGAGAGGAGAGTTAATAACAACGAGCATTATACAAAAAGTGTCATCATCCAACCTTAGTGCTCGATGTCAGAAATGGACGATTTGTTCAGTCCACGGAGGTAGGTCTGCGTTTATATTCTCCCGTTTAGCCATATTACTGCTCGGGATTACTGTACCTCATTTGCGGCTCGCATTCCGTCTTATTTAACTAACGTGTTTATCAACCTACACAGATGAATGTCAGCGAGGGTCTTCTGTGAAACCATTGACGCGGTTTTGTTATTAAATTGCAATTAAATGCTATAAGCCGTACAGGCTGTCACGCTAAATCACAGACCGTTATCGCTGCCTACCGTAAATCTAATTTGAAAGCGAAGACATTCTTAAACCACAAGGCTCGTATGCTTAACGGTTTCTTGCATGGCTGTGTGTATTTTTAAGCGATGTGAATTATACGTAGTGTTTTATAGCGGTCCTAAGACGGAGAGACTACCCTGGCTCCATTTTGCAGTAGCCCGTGTGCTCGCATGTTTACAATCGAGATGACATGGCGTATGGAGCACTGGAGTGCTTTGTGCACCCTCGCAGACGCAAAACGCTCAGAGAACCCATCTCGTATTAAAATGTCATTTAGGAAGAACGCGCTAAAAGCTGAAAACGTTGAAGTTGTTTGTTTTTGTGTGCTACAATTATGTCAGTGTGCCATAGACGCGTGTAGCGATTGGATGCAATTGATAGAGGGGGCGGGGCCATAGCTAATTGCACATAAAAAGTTGGCCAGACAGTCACGTTGCTGCTGTTTGGTTTAGGAAATTAAGAATACAGTCCTTATTAAAGTGCGTCAGTAATTTGGAGTTTTATTAGGAATACTATATATATATATATTTAGTTGTTTTATGTACATGTACAGTATGTATGACATGTTTTGTCAAATAATTTCATGAGTTAAATTAAAGTTAAAAATGTCCATGAATACATACTGTATTTTTAGGTGATTTATAATTAGTGAGCTAATATTTAATTCATCCTCCTACAGTTCAAGGGTTACGGATGGATGGCACATACAACTTCAAAACTTTTACCAAATGAAATTGAGTTTCAGGCGTGATGTGCTAAATCTTGTCTCCTGCGTCTAACACGCCCATACACCTCCAGTAGCTGTTATTCAAGTATGTGCTCTGTTTTTGTTCACCTGGGGTATCTGTAACTCCCACGAGCCTCCTGCAGGGGTACATCTCTTCTCTCTCAGCACCAGGGCAGCGTTCCGTCTGAATGTTGACTGTCTGCTCTCTGCATTTGCCTGAGTAAAACATGGCTGCCTTTTTAGACGGTGTTCTCCTATTCTGCAGCACACGTCCTCATTTGTCATCCTTATAGCCCCCTGCCAAATGCGCGAGGGACCTGGCTGACTGCACACCGTCAGGAACACATTTGTAGAACTTTCTCCCAGCGGAGCTTGTTCTAGATGTTCACCAACTCGATATATTTCACATTTCTATTTTCGCTGACTACCGTTATGAAGATAAATGGTGATATTTTGACTATCGTCATGTTTTTGACAGGTTTTGGGCTTAGTCTACTGTATTTTTTTTATGGGTGTAGGCTATTGCACTCTCTTTTGCTTTGTTTAGCTCCTCATCAAATTCAGAACTGGCTTCTTAAATCCCTCATGGCTTACTGTTTTCCACCTTTTCCACTGCCGATATTTATTTAAAAGTTTCACATGCATGGTGAATGTAAAAGAAGTGCTATCTAAGAAGGGCATGTGTATAATCAGACTTTTCCGATGTGACAAACTGTTTATCTAGGCCTTCTCATCTGGTAGCGTGCCTTTTCCTCTTGTTTACCACTGACAGCACCTTTATGACCCGTCTTTGTAAGCAACTGGTCAGTTGTATCAGGAAGTGGAACTGCCTAGACCAACAGCCAAAATGACAGACAATAACTGCTAATAAAGACCCGGGTTCAATAACCAGCAACCACCGTGTGCAATTGAACATTACTATCAACCCGCTGCTAGAGGACATCAGCTAACTTATTAAAATGTAAATGTCTTGGCATGCTAGCGGGTTGACCATACCAATGTCGGTTTAAATTCAGATGCGTGGGCCAGTTAGGATAGCCCAGTCTGCGGCATGCATCTGTTAGCCATATTTTATGACGGTATGGAATATTTCTCTGACAACCCTCTCCTGTATGTCGGAGACAAGGGGAGGGAGGGTCTGTTAATGAGGACAAAACGGGAGGCGTGTCAAATATTTACCCGTCGAAAGGGCCTGTGGTTGGAGAGCTGCAAAGCTACCAGAGGGACCCGGCCTCTCAGATTCCAGCCAGGTCTCCTCCGCCAGTCGTTATGATGGAGTGAGAGCTTCTCTGGGTGCAAATCATGCTGACAGATTCTGGGCCGGCCCCGCGCTCGGCTGTATGAAAATCGGCACTGTTACCTAGGCAACAGGGGGAATGGCTTTTCAAAAGGAACATCTTGTCATTTTCTTTAATCCAATGCAGCTGGAGATTTGGAACACTATTATTAAATTGCAGTTGCTATGGCTACCAACATTTGTACCGGCGGCCCTTCTGGAGGCTCATTCCCTGCCCTCCCCACTTGGCTGTAGGCAGCCTTTAGCCCTGCTATGGGGATTCTGTTTTATGACTGCGTCCACTAAGCCAGCCCTGCACATGTGCAGGAAACATTCTCACTAAAACTTTGTCTTTCAGGGTAAAAAAAATGCTACATGCAATTTGTGTGTATGTACGTGTGTTCATTATAAAGTAATGTGCCCTTCCATTTGGTGTCCAGGTCTTTTAATACTTTTATTTTATTTATTTTTAATAAACTGAATACAATTGACTTGTACTGTATCTCAACTCTCTCATATGATACAGCGTTACATTATAAGGCCATTACTAGGTCTATTCCTTATTATAATAAACTTTGGTGGGCTAGTGCTTTGTATTGTTCTGTTTTTCTGAACAGGTTAACCTGATCCTGACAAACTTGTTTTGAGTTATAACGTGGAGTACATATTTACATTATTTTAAATCCATTTCAGGCGACTTAACAGCACACAAGGGGAAATCAGAGTAGGCCCCAGTCACCAAGTAAGTGTTGTTGCAACTGCCACGCTCCCTATCATTCGACTTCAGTTCAGAGCACGGGCCTCTTTGCATAGGACTTTGCATGCATTTAGTTATTATAACAGTGGTATTTGCATTATCTATCCTGTACAGTTGAAACACTGTGTACATTAACGTTTTAATCCTAATAAGAAGGTCTTACATTCCGTCTCTACCATCTTAACTACTTAAGAAAGATTAGGAGGACCCTTGTCTTTGTGTGTAATATATACATATCAAGTGTTGTTTAAATCAGTGGCTCTCAACATGTTTTCTGAAGCATACATATTAAACGGTGTTTATGGTTATCATCTTGGGTCTGTGTGAGTGTGACTATGCATGAGAGGGGGTTGAACCACCCCTCTTTCGTAGGCTCACTGGTTGAGAGCCACTGATCTACGCGTTCATGTCTAATGTTTGAAAAGCCAGCACTGGCGCTGATGGCAAAGACACCGTGTCCTCCTAGTTAGCCTTGTCCGTTCTGATTGTCACATGTCCCCCCCCGTTCAGACACACAGTCGGAAAAAAAGTAGACGACGAGTGTTAGAAAGACGTTTCTCGAGGCTTGTGTGCTATTTGTAGTGTGACACCATCTGTCCCTCTCCCCGCGCCTAATCAGGCCAAGCTCCCCGAGCTGCAGCCCTTCCCCTCTCCTGGCGGCCAGCCCGTGACCGAGAATGAGGAGCTGGTCTGGATGCCTGGGGTCAATGACTGTGACCTGCTCATGTACCTCAGAGCTGCAAGGTGAGCTGGGGCTTGAGGGGGGGCCTTGAGAGGGGGCTGTGTGCACCTGCGGGCACACACCTGCAGGCACACACCTGCAGGCACACACCTGCTGCCGAGTCGCGTCACTGGCAGGAGTGATGAGTGTTTTGTTTGACAGCTATGCCGTTCCATTGCACACATTAATAGTTGTGACTGTTAAATGTTGCATTGCGTGAGCCTTGTGGTGTGTTGGGTAATGAAAGATGACGCTGCCTAGGTTTAGTTTCAACAAACTGTCACTACATTGCGTAGTCAAAAGGGATCTGTAGGGGCTGTAAGTATTTCTTACTCACTTACACATAGTTATGACTGTCAGGGTATGAGACCAAACACATCTGATCAGTAACATCTATGGCTTGTACAGGTCAACAACCTGTTGCATTAATATGCAATATTGATGCATAACTGATGGATTATTGGATTAATTGATGGATTATATCTGGAGCATTTTAGCTAGTGAAAATAATACAAATACGTAATGCTCCTGTTTATTAGTGTTTCGTAACGATGCTTGGCGTTTTGTACGGGCCTGTAGGGTAACGGTTCATCATCCGGTGAACCCATAGTCGAGTCTCGTGTACAGTTACCTTTTTGATTGGCAGTTCCCTGAGTTGTGTTGTTTCTGCAGGAGCATGGCTGCCTTTGCAGGGATGTGTGACGGAGGCTCCACAGAAGACGGGTGTCTAGCAGCCTCTCGAGACGACACTACACTAAACGCACTTAACACTGTGAGTAGCTCCTTGACGGCTTCTCGGCCCCCCGCGACCCAGGGGCCCCCACAATGTTAGGGGGGGCCCCCACAATGTTAGGGGGGGCCCC
>JAOEHI010049291.1:0-12219 GCA_025447815.1 Percopsis transmontana | reverse complement strand
CCCCCCCCCCCCCCCCCCCCCCTCCCCTCCCCTCCCCTCGCTCTCTGTCAGCATAAGTTGTCATCTCCAATAGTGCAGACGCATAGTCTTCATTCATAGTCTATCATTGCAAGCTGCTGTGAGATGTTTTGTGTTATTTGGGGGCAAATAGTTCTCCGGAGACATCGCGGAAAAATCGTACTGTACCATACGTGCTCACTTACAGTGACCCCGGGCAGCAGGTCATGTATCTCAAGAGACACCGGTAGACAGGACCTGCCAGTCAGTCAGGATGATAACAAGACACACGCACGTTGGCAGAGCTCACCCAGGAAGATTTATGACCCGTGACTGTGTAGCCTCCAGCTATGGAAGCAGCACCTCAATCAACAACAGTAAGCTGTAATGGAGATTTTCAAACACTGAACCCTTTACTGGCAGCCCTCTGATTGTGCCCTATGCAGCAGCCTTTTAAACAGGCTGTCAGGTGACAAGACGACCTGAAACGCCTCACCATTATTTCCAGTAACTCCGCTTCTCTTTGTACCTGCCGTCTGCGGGGGAAACGCTCACAAACTGGCAGCAGGGGAGTGGAGACTTTGAGTGTATTTTGTGTGACACTCATTACACCGGACAGAAAGCTGCATTTGAGACGGCAAGTGCGGAAAGGGAGTGTGTCAGATTTGCTGAACTCGCCTCTCGAAAAAGCATTGAAAGAAGGGAAATAAATGTCAACGTGGATGGGGCCTCGGCGGATTTTGCTCCTTCTCCTCCTTCTCCTCCTCAAATGTGTCCATTGCGGTTACACAGCTACTGAAATGCACGCACCAAAGAAGTTGACATGGAGGGCTGTTTCATGTGGATAAAAAACAGGGGTGGGGAGAGAGAGGGTGGGGGGGAGATATAAATGGAAATGTTCCTGTTGTTTCTTAACACCCCCCCCTTATCAAAGCGTCTCTCCGGGCCTGGGGGAAAGGAAAGGGGGTGGAGAAGTATGGAAGGGAGGAGTAAGGAGAGGAGGGGTGGAATGGGGGCGACGGCGGCGGGGGGGGGCAAAAAGCGAGAGATGTCCCAGCTGTGTTTGACAGGTCTCAAGGCAGAGCTGTGTGGTCTGATGTTTGGAGAAGGGGTGTGCCCCCTCCAATCTCTCCCTACGCTCCAAAACCCTCGCACACACACACACACACACACACACACACAGCAGACAACAAGATGGGGGGGGAGGTAGGACACAGTGTCCTGGGGAACACGTCGGCAAGCTTTGACGTAGCCCAGGCCTCATGGAAGAAGTCTCCATGCATTCTGTGTTACCTAGTATATTTTTAGACAAAGGACACGCCGAGGTGTAGGCTTAACAGTTACAGGAAAGTTTCATGTTCGAGTTGACAAAGAGGGCGTGTTTTGAATTGGTGAAGAAAACACGTTTGGGAATAAAAGGCTTTTTCTGTTTTGTTTCTGGCTAAAAGGGCGGTTGGAGGGAGCTCGGTCGAAGGAAAGGCTGAAAATCATCGAGAGAAATCTAATTAAGTGGTGTGGTCTTCCTGGCCGGTGAGTCACAGATAAAAACACCAGCTTGATTTGAGCCCTAAAACATGAATCTATCATGTCACAATGTCAATGTATTGATCAACATTGTTTCCTCAGGGAGGCCGCTTGCGGTATTTGCTGTCGGCTGGGTCGATATATTCGGGTGACTTAAAGATGTGTTCTCTCTCACCTGTCATCCGCTTGCTTAGCTTTGCTCCCACTCGGGGTCAAAGCGTAATCATTTATCAAATATTAGCCCACACAATATATGTATACAGGCCTACATCACCAATGCTGTAGCAAGAGTCCTCTGTAAAGCTTGGTTAGCCTGCCTTGAGAGCAACCTGAGAGTGGCACCAGGTTTGGCTTGGTTCCTTATTCTTGTGTGTGTGTGTGTGTGTGCACTGAAGTGTCTTTTAACGGGCTGGGCGCCAGACCATTCCATTCCTTTGACTTTGGCGATACACGAGGTCCCTCCCATGTGGTTTGTGCTCATTGATCTGCCTTTAAGATCACTAATGAGCAATTTGTGGTCAGACTGACCTGCAGTAAGTGGCTGTGGGAGGTCTCAGGCTGGGTCACGTCGCAGGACTCGATTCTTGGTGTTTAGAACTGTTCTCTTTTTTTTATTCAGTCATACGGGATTGCGTCTTTACTGCCACTGGTTGTGTTCATTTAAAGCGTCTATCTGCAATTTTTTGCCTAATTTTCTCTCTACAATATCTTATTTGTGGGATGCCAAAATAAAAATTGAGCATGCTGCTATCAATCATTTCCACCCATATTTAATGTTTTCTTGTTGGAAACGTTAAGTTAGGACTACAAAAAATGGCTGCCGATCCTGACCTCATTGGTCAATAGTGTTCAATAGTGCATCAGTTCTGGTATCTGGTATGGTGTCTGGGTCTCTCTATTGTGTTACTTCATGGCATGAAAAACATTTAGATTTTTAACTAAAGAATTACAGATTAATGATTGGTGGCATCTATAAAGACTAGCCACCATTTGAAACTGTATCTCATCCAAGTGACTGTGGACATAATATGTTTTTTGAAGTATATAATACAGTATATATACAGTATATACAGCCATGGAAAAAACTAAGAAACCACTGCCCATTTTTTTAAATATAATACATATGCAATTACATTTATATTTAATACATATATATTTGTATTGATATATTTTTATATATATATTATATTTACAAGAACATGCAGTGGTCCCTTAACTTTATCCATGGCTGTATATACAGTATATATATATACTGTATATATATTGTTTCTGTATATACAGTATATACATTGAAGTTGAGCTGACATGATGTGCCCTGGGGAACAAAAATGCTGAATTGAGGTTCAAGAAGATTACCATCATCTTTCCCCGCCTGCATGTTGCCGCTTTGGACAGCGCACCAGGCCAACAAGCTCTGATCAAGTAGGCCAGGTTGCATTGCTAAGTAGCGAGCTAGAACGTAGGTTTTTACTCAAGGGCGAGGTAGGGGGTCGAGTTCTGCCATGTGTTAAACCCGACAAGCTGTGGAAGTGAAACGTGCACGTGCGCAAAAACGAGAACTTGACTACAGTCCACCCTCCTCCAAACCCGCCCTTTTATCTCTGACTTTTTTCTCCTTTTCCTCCCTAACAAGGATTTAGTACGCTGTATCAGTAATTGCGCCACAGTACAGTATGTCCCTACACTAACAACAAAAGGTGCACAAGTCTATCATTTTGCTGGGTTTCATAAGCTTTTTGTGGGTCAGTGGACAGAAGAGAACAATGACTAGCTGGTGAGTGTGGCTGTTAGGCTCCAGTGCCCGACTGTTGACATGGGTCCACATAATGGACTACAAGAGTGGCTTGGAATGCTTTTGAATGGTCCTAAAATGTCTTGAAAGAGAACTAAATAAAGTTATCTGTTATCTTGTCATTTATCTTCCTCTTATCTCTTCTCTCTTTGACGGACAGTGAAACCAATAAAAAGGTTAGCTGTAAAACTAAAGCCCGGCTATCAATGGTGTTGAAATTAACTAAACACAGGTTTGGTTAAAATTTTCTTTCACGGGGTAGGCTGCACTAACTTGTCCATATTTACATTTAAAGTCAATATATGTTTTTTTTGTTTGTTTTTATTTTCCCCCCAGTAACAATGTGGATAGCGAATACAGGTTACTTTAGTGTCATAGTTAATATAGAAGTCACTTCAACACATTGTGCGTGTTTTTAAATGAATAACAGTGTTCTTTATGATTGATTAGCTCCTTGGATAGAACAACTCTAAATGTAGACACATTGTATACATTTTAGGAATGCACATGTAAATGTATTAGGATTATAAATGTTTAATTGCGACAAATCAAGATAATCATATAAGATGATAATCTTTGTTTTATTCAAACAACGGGGGGTATTGCTAACCTGACATCCAGTGTATTTCGGTACCTGTTTTAATTATTAATTTCTGTTGAAATGGAATGGAAGCCACTGTGCCCTATAGGTCACATTTCACTTTTCAAAGGTGGTGTGGACCTGAATGTAAAGGTCAGCTGTCAGAAAGACTTTATCTTCTCCAACCAACTGGTTTCATAGATGCCTGACTAGACTTGTTACTTGAACTGCATCTGTGGTTTAAAGCTTCCAGAATTACTGAACCAAAACGACAAAAATGTTATGGTTTAGGTTTAAGCTTAGACTGTCCCGCATGACTGTCCCTCACCAGGGTGCTGAGTGTCTGGCACTCCTCTTTACTCCTCCCCCACTATAGGCCCAGACTGTTCGGTACACCTACAGCCATACGCACTTTCGTGGACAAAATATAAATAACAGTGAGCTGGGGCAGAAATTTCTGGTCCTGCGATTGCGATTGCATTGTAGCGCTATGCAATTCCAGGTCGCATGCAAATAAATCATGAGGCTTGCTTTAATGTATTGCCTTCTTTTAACACTTGCTCCAGATAGCCCACATTAATTTTGCAATTTGTTTGAGATAACGTCTAAATCCTTAGCAGAAAAATGCATGTTGTCATTCGGTACATATATTAGCTTTACAATATTTCATATACGATGGAATGCAAACATTACCTTTGGTCCATATACAAGTGAAATGAATGTGCTTGATAAATGGCTGGATGAATGTTTTTATATAGACTTACCACAACAAATCACCCTGATCCCCAAACTTTGTCTGTTTCAATTTAGCCACGACAGTTAGATAATTCTATTTCTGAACAGTACAGTGAGCGACGAATATTAATAACTCTTTCTAAATATAGAACAGTACTTGAACTTCCTGTAAAATTCCCTTTATTAATCAACATAGGCCCCTTCCCTCTGAAAAGCCCTTCTGCAGATTATAAAGCCACAGAACCCCTCCCCCCATGAGGCCCTTGTCAGAGTCAGTCTGTACATCCGTGCAACTGCGTCACGCATCTGTCCTGCTTGTCACATTAAGCTGATGCTTTGGCAACACCCCAAACCCCCCCCCAAAAAAACGATAGTAGTGGAAAAAAAGGTGAGAACTCACAGGAGCCGTGACGTGGCCCCTGCTGCACTCCGCTGGTGAAATAATTAGCCCCTGGTTGATCTGGACTCCTCGTGGGATTCCACTGCGACTTTTTCAAATGAGTATTGGCTGGTGTGTGACACCAGCTGTGGACCTCCTGCAGGGACTTAACTGCAGCATGCCCTGCCCACAAAAGACAGCAGAATGGCTAAACGGAAGAGGGGCGAGGTCCTCGAGCCAGTGTTATCACATGTTGTTTGGTAAACATCACACTGAAAGGTTTATCAGTAAAATGTGACTAGTTGCCAGTTGTTTTGGGGCAATAATACATTTTAACTGCCACCGCATACATTCGCGACTGTGGGCAGATGGACACCGCACAAGGGGCTCAGGGGATAGAGCCACAGTGTGGCTCGATCAGTCCGGCAGCAGAAGTCCGGCAGCAGAAGTGCAGCCCCACCCATGTCCATTAGAATAATCGCTGCTCTATGTGAGGTATTCCCAGTGTACCAGAAGCTCCAATTTAGCAAAACCTGCTGGGAGTGCACTAGACTGGCAACTGGCGCTCAATCAAAAAAATATTTCCAAGTTGGTACTGGGAATACCCCTCCATCTTTATTACCTTATTTCGTCAATATAGCTGGGTTTTGAGGGTAAGGGTACCGTATATAAAAAATTATAATTTACTCCACCTACTGTATCTGGTCAATATATCAGCTAAGTTGTACTAAGACAATGTTAGGTTACATTTTTGTAATATAACAGTTTCAGTAACTTTTCAGTATGTTTCATTGTCTAACCAAAGAAAGTCTAGAGTTGCTCAATAACCCCTCCTAGTGGATAAAACATAGGACATCCTTGCAATGTAAATTGTTTATTTTTATTAAATAATGCAACAAAAGAAGATGAGGAATTAACAACAATTACGATTTAAACTGAATCATGAAGACACAGTAAACCTAATGTACATGTAAATCTCAAAATGGTAAATAACCACACAGAGTGGCTTTTTCAATTCAGAGAATAAAATGTAATAAAGTAAAAAGTAGTGAAAAAAACACAGGTCCAAAAGTTTAAGATAAGAACTAAAAGAGCAGGTTTGAAGGACCAAAATCAGTGCTTCTGGTGCTTCCTTTGTGCAGATGCTTTGGGTGGCAGATTATAGTCATCTTGATTCAGTCCCAAGATAGTTTAGTTTCTTACAGGTGTAGAGCTGCCTTTAATCGTCTTTTTCAAGTGGTGGTAGTTTGGCAAAATCTTCATGAGAAAATCCAGCTGCAGAGTTTGAGGCTACAAGAAATGTGTAATTGATTAAAAACAAAACAATTCCCCTTAGTTGTACATGACAAACAGTAAAACCGACATTACTGTAAGTGGACAGGCTGACCGCATTCCTAAGGGGATGAATAAAGATTTAGCTTTCAAAGCAACTGACCTGTGGTCTTTCGGTCTGCACACGCCTCTTGCAGTTTGCCCCATAGACCACTGTGTTCTCTGGTATCACCTCGCGTGTGTTCACCTGGCAACACGCCCCGACGATGCAGCCACTGGTCAGGATGACGTTTCTACCAAGGTCCGCTACGATTGGGGGGAATAATGGGTTTAAAGTGTGGGGAAATCTGAGGTGTAGCATTGTGTGGGCCACAGTGTCTACATGCATTAGCCTACCTTTGGACTCGATCACATTGTTGTCTCCGATGTTTAAAGCTTGAGAGACTTTGGTAAGGTGATTAAGGATCGGTAAAAATTCGGAAACAAAACATCGGCATCTTCTGATACTTTAGATATACCTAGTGGTTAGACTCAAAGGATACCACACCCGACTTCAAAGACATTGTTGGTCCCAATTATCATGGTCTTCGGCTCAGAGTCTTCAGTGTCTGGCATTTTATTTTCTGGACAACTAATGACACACGTGCTTTTATGACATAGTTATAGTACAATTACAACTGAAACAGTGGCGAAAACATACCTGTTGATGATGAGCGCCAGCTCTTCAATCAAATTTCCTTCTCCAATAATAATAGGGCCTGACTCGGCTATAATCCTGGCTTTGGGATGTATGACTGTTCTAGCACCTATCAAAACGAAAGAAAGACGGTTGTTCAGTGGGCTATAGCAGCTGGTTAAGTTTTGGTGCATATAAATAAGCAGCAAAACCTCACCTATGGTCACGTCTCCTCTCACTTCACCCTCAACACACACAACAGCTCCAGCTGCAATTTTAACACTACACACAAAAAGACACAACATGCATAAAATGACAAATTATATTAAAAAAAACATCTTTTATACCTGATAATGATAATAACAATATTAATAATCAGTAGGCTACAGTAGTCTATGTTATCTAGTTATTTGTGCCTTACAAGCCTTATCTAGGCTGTCATTTTTTTTAAACCATAGCATTGCAAAACTAAGTAGTCTAATATAACCGTTATCGAATAGGAAAAGGTTATAACTACAAGTGTTGGAAGGTTCAATTTACCTTTTCTGTGGAGTTTGCTTGTTTACGTCTGCCATTCTTGAAATGATGTTCTATATTATCGGCATCGGCATCATTCCTGGAAGACTCGAATCGATCAGAGTTGATTGTTTTTGTCTTAAAACGCCATCTCGAACATTTGCTGCCCTCTATTGGAATATTCTGGATATTACAAAAGGAAAGGAAGGATGAAAGGAAAACATGCATCAATCAAAAATAATTAGACTAATTCATAGATAAAATTATAATACAAACAAATCAATTATTTTATCCTTGTTATTTTTATATATTGCATAGAACAGTTTACAGCTTACAACACTAGTCTACTGGTTATTGTTCAATCGTCAAAACTTAATGTAGATAAAGCAATAACATCGGATCTGCTCTTATCTATCTATAAAGTCGTTCATATAACGGTAGCCTAACAAAGAATAATACCTTATAACCGTGACCACAGTAAACCTAAATATTTTCCTATTTTTAATATAAACAGGCATCCCCCCGTCAACTGAAATTTTGCTTTTATTGCAATGCACCCCTAATTCCTGTAGGGAGCACCCAATAGTCTACCACGATAATATACCACGATACGATTTGAGCAACTATTATTTATAGCACGTGTGTAAAATGAGTATTAGGGCTTCCCCACAACTTGGCCCACAATCGTGCAGTCTTGCTTTTATTATCCTGCTAGTCCGTTCATTTGTCACTGTTAAAACTAAGGGCACTTAGTAGCAAGCCCAAGACAGCATCACCACAGTCTCTCTCCAGGATGTAGTCAGTAGTCACGCACTGCCATATCCTAGAGTAGGTGCTGACGAGCATAGAGTGAGAGCCCCCCCTCACCGAGTTTCTCGGTGAGAAACAAGTCCTCATCATTTGCTAAAGGAGTAAAGAAACGATATACCCGCATTTGTGTCTCGTACTAACTTTAGCTACAACGTTTTACGCGGATGGGATGTTCTATTTTTTGCACGACAGCAAGAAGCGTCGTGACATCGACAAGCGAAAGTGATGCAAATGGATACACCTGTACCAGCAGATGCTACAAACAATATTTACTTTGATAACTGCTTTTACTACATACTGACTTAAAACACATTTAGTACGCTATGTAGATGATGAAATGGAACTAAAGAAGGACAATACTGGACTGTATATGCAGAGATTTGTTTGCGTAAAGTTTTTGGAAATATGTAACGTTTAGACTGCGTTGTAACATGGAACAGTCGGCAACCCTTGACATAGAGGCTCTGAAGGTGAGCACAGCAGCAATCTTACATTTTACTGACAGATTGACATTTTGACAATATTTAAACTATAATAAACTAAGTTTAGAGAAACACAGTTTTAAATCGTATTTTTATATAAAATTACATCTGCATAACCTAGGCCTATGTGGAATTTGTTCTCTTTTCAACTGTTCAAAGTTAGGTTGCATTGGTTTCAAAAACACATTTATAAAGAATAATAAACGTTTTGTGCTCATTTTAATTATTGCACTTCAACAGGTGGACCGGCCACTTAATTCTGTTAAATCCAGTGCCATATATCGAGCACCCAATAGTGACCAATTAATCAGTTTGATGATGTTGCAGTATCTTAGGCCTAGTCAGGCTTGTAGACTATAGTTTATCAATTTTGAGAGGCCACAGAAGTATTGCACTGTGAACCATTTGGCATGCTTTCTTGTCACCAATTGAGAGTACAAGAATGAACATTCTGTCTATATGTTTCTGATTAGCCTTCTAATCTAGCAGGGGATGAGGTACAGTATAACGTCCAGTTACTGTAAGCATCTTCTGTGCTGCAGTGCTAAAGGAAATTAGTATCTGTAGCTTACACAGCATTCCCACTGGTTTGCAGTACAGTCCATCTATTGCCTCTTTTCAGTATTTGGGAGTGAACCGTCCAATAAATAACTCCTGTCAGCACAGGTTGTAATCTGAGCTTGCTATAGATGTTTTTTGTTTGTTTTTTTATGCCATCCTTCCTTTGCCTTCCTGTAGAAACTACAGTTTCTTGTGGGGCATTATAATCCCACAATCTTATTTGATCTCATTTGAGCAGTTTTTCCAGTTCGTATGGGAGGATTTCTTGATTAAAATAACTTCTAATGATCAGCCTGGCACTTGCTCTGTATATTCAACCGATGCATGCAAATGAAGTCTATGGGATGCTGTCCAAAATGGGTACGCTGGCTCTCTTAAGTGTTTACCAGGCATAGGAAGGAAAGCTAGTGAAGAAGAATCTGTCTGTCTGACTGTTAGATTTATTTAAAACACCAACAAGGGAACTGAGAGAGCTACAAGCATTCAGCTCCCAGAAAATAGCAGGGCCAGCCAACAATAATGACTGTCACAAAGTTTGGAGTCAAAGCTGTCAATCAGTTTACCGGGGCGGTGCAGCCCACCAGACAAAATGAAGCAGCACAACCTTGAGACACCAGCTGCAGATAGGAAAATGAAAATTCCCTTTGAAAATCCTCTTCAAACAGCTATTGTCAATAATGCGGAGCCGTGTTGGCGCTACACTCTGATTGTACGGCTGCAACCTTTCTCTTTGTGGAGCCTTCCTCTGAGATCTTTCATCTCCTCTGGTCCTGTGGTGGGGCTATCTATTCTCTTGTCTGCTGGGCAAAGTGCGCTGCCATTCATCAACAATGAACAGGCCAACCAATCATCAAAGTTCAAACCATCTACAGGTACCACACCCTTGGTTATTCTACAGAGTTGATGGAGGGGGCCACCCAAATAGGATTTCACATTGTACTCTCTCAGCTGTTATCAGCAGTGGAAATGGCTTCATCAATGCAATTCCCTGCCGGCATGTGAGTGGATGCTTGTTGCCTGCTTTTATTAAGAATTCTGTCTGTCTTTTGGATTGTGGCCACCTGACAGACAAAAAGACACCACGTCAGAATTCACTGTCATTATTCCGCCCCGATTGTGTCCATATTCTTTCCCTATTGTTGCCTCAGCAACAATTGGACAGCCATTAAGGCACTTTCATATTCAGCGACTGCAGAACTCGAAGGATGTAGTCTAGTCATTAGCGCACCTCAAAATGTTTTCCTGAGTCCAGCTGAGCGGGCCTCGTGGGACTCCTGTGGCACCCCGGCGCGAGGAATCCTTGGCCCATTCTTGCGATTAACATCATCCGACATTAATAACATCTCATTTTCTTTCATTAGGCACTTCTCGCCGGCATTTTGCTGCCTCTGCAGCACGTCACTGTTTGATCGAAACAGCATGTAGAACATCACCCCGTACAGTAATTGGTGAAGATGAGGCGTACTGGCAGGGATAAGGGACTGGCTGGGTAATTGCTAGCCTTGGCTGGCTCCAGCTGTACCGCATGTTGTCAAAGCTCAGAGGACCCCCTCCCCGAGGCCGAAAACTAATGTCAGATCTCAGAAAACATTATCTTAAGAGGGATAGATAAAGTGCCCGAATTAAAAGAGGAATGTGGTTTTGGTTCAAGTACATTAGTGTTTGCAAAATGCTTGTCTTTTTTTCCTCCACAGTTGTAGGCCTAGTTCTAGGTCTTGTTTTACTGCTCAACACACACAGACAGTTCTACATTGAATTACGCCCCGGACGAGACCCCCTTCGAGAGCCCCCCCCCACACACACACACACACACACACACATTGAAGTTATAGATTTTAATTTTTTTCAAGTGCTCGTGCCGCCCCCCGTGTGTCATGAAAAAATGCCGCCCCGGGCGGCTGCACGGTTCGCCCGTGCCAAAAGCCGCTACTGCACACAGACGTTTAGAAATGCTGTTGATTGGCTTGAATGTTTTTCTTTTAAGTGCAAAAAACTCAAACAGAAAAAAATAAAAAGCTGAAGATTTTGCCATCTCGCTCAATGTTGACGTGCTTTTGAGTCAGCCTTGACCAGCACACTGGCGTGACAGATTGACCAAACACTGACACTAGACTGTGCACTCTCTAAGCTTCGGGAGGCGGGACTTGGCCAGGGTAATGTATGCATTAAAACTCTGCAAAGAAATCGCAGGTTCTACCAGCGCTGGGAACACTGGGTTGCCATAGAAATTGGAGCTGCTGAAGTTTCCCCTAGCAACAGTGGATTGAAAATAGACTGGAATTGTCCTGCACTGGAATGGCTGTAGGCTAAAAACTTTGTTTAAAAGCCTTTTTTATTTCAGGAGTCATAGTCAATCTGTGTGCCTCTCTAATTCAGATTTATTTATAAAGTATTTTTATTTTGAGAGTTTGGCAGTTGGGCCAAAGAAATAGATGACGCAGTTTGAAGTGTAAACCCAAATAGAACTTGTTTCGTGATGTGGACAACAGCACTTGGTACATTGTAGGAGTGACTTCAGGTTATAGGTTCAGATTCTTGCTCACAATAAGGCTCAACGCACTGGCACCCACCTCTCATAATGCTCCTGTCCCTCAACTGTATCGGCAGCTAAATTGGAAATCGCTGACATTTCTAGGCCAGCGATTTGGGTCATTTGTGTCTGCTGCAAGTTGCCACGTTCATCTGCCAGACGCCACCCAAAATGTAATTCCAAAGGAAGCCACTAGAAGCCCGGATTTACCTGTATAGAAGGAACAATAGTAGTAATGGTTAACGGCAGTAGAATCCACTTGACACCACAACATATGACGTGCCTGAAGTAATGTAGGCCCAACACAGACCAGAAATAGATAAAGACATTCTTTCGGTAGGTCTGTGTATGTGTGTGTATATATA